>JAMKCH010071081.1:0-13271 GCA_023653785.1 Ophioderma brevispina
AAGGTTAAATCTACTTACATGAGGATTAACAATAGATATAGGAGATATTAGGAATTGGTTTCTAAACGTACACGTTTGTAGAGTCACAACTCGCTTCACCTTAATATAGTCTTTGTATTATGTGTAGGGGGATATATATTTTAAATGCAGCGCTCCCTTTCAATTCCTTCCGGTCAAGTTCACCCTTGGTTGTTTGAAACCGCATTAAAATTATTATGTCTGGCGGATGTCCGGCAAATCACGTCAAAAAAACAAAATACAATCTTTTACTCGATTAGATTGAATGCAAAAAATCGTACTTCCGTGCGGTACATTTCCCGTGGAAGGTTTCAATAGATGGCGTATGTATGGCGTTCTATGTTTTGCTCTAGTCAAGAAAATGCGAAATAAAACAAAAAGAATTTTAAAGTTTTGATTTGTAGCGTAGCAGGGTGATAATAGATTACCACTCTTTATTAAAATTGTAAAAAAAAATAAAAATGAGAAAATGAAAAAGCAAAATACGGACATAGGTTCTGATTGGTAGTTTGGTGCTACTTGTACTGGTGGATGTTAATAAATTCCATACAAGTTAATGGAGGGGTCATTCAAGGGTCAAAGGTAAAACTTTCAAAATGCTCGATTGAGCTGAAATTTGAGCTGAAATTTTGCTGAAAATTGCATCCTTATGGACATCTAAACATGTTGAAAATATTTTCGAGATCAAAGGTCATTAGAGGTCAACGGTCATTTTTTCAAAATCCTCCGATTGAGCTGAAATTAACTGAAAATGACCGTATGACATCCTAAGTTTTGAAATATTTTCGAGATCAAAGGTCATAGGAGGTCGAAGGTCAAATTTTCGAAAATGCTCCGATTGGAGCTGAAATTTAACTTAAATGATCTTTATGGATTTCTAAACCTATGAAATATTTTGGAGATCCAAGGTAATTAAGAGGTCAAAGGTAATTTTTTTTTCGAAAGCATCCGATTGAATGTGTATTTAAATGAAATTGATCCTTATGACATCATTAATCATGTTGAAAATATTTGTGAGATACAAACGTAATTAAGAGGCCAAAGGTCAAATTTTCAAAATGCTACTAATGGACAGCAAATTATATGATCCCTATGACAATCCAAATAGTTAAATATTTTCGAGATCGAGGTCGTTTGGGTCAAAAGGTCATACCTCGACTGTGCTCAGGTCTATCAAGATCTAGATATGGTTGGTCGATTTCGAAGCTAGGCAAGTTTCGAAGCTGGGGGCTCGGTTCGAAGCTGGGGTTAGTTTTTGTTAGTTTTAGGCTTGGGGTGTGAAGCAATCCGCGGCTGGTTTCGTGGTCGTTGACCACAGCTATATCTCGTTAACCAGCCGTGTGCGTAGCACGGATGGTTATTGTATTTATATCATGCGGAAGCGAAGCATGATATTTGTGCGGTTCCAGGTTTCCTCCTTCTTTATTCTTCTCTTTTCTTCTTCTTCTTTCTTCTTGTTTGACCTTGCTTTAAAATGCTTCTAGTGCCGAACGGTTTGTCCGATTGAGTCGAAATTGGTCAAAAGAACACTAGACCAGGGCCCTATGGCATGTACACAGATGTGGGGTGCAAGGTCATGTCAAGAGGACATATTAATTTTTGTCCAAAAACTAGAAAACCCTACCTCTCCTGCAATTCAAGAGCTAGAAAAGCCAGATGCGTCACAAGGACCCCCCAAGACCCCTCCATCTATCCCCCACATGGCTTGTCCACAGTAGTGTATCAAGGGTCCAATCTGAGCACAGGTAGGGGGCAATTTGTACAAAATAGGGTAGTGGGGGTTCGTATTCGTGCTTGATTGGTTACCCTGACCCAATCCCTGTAGCCTTGGGTCTGTAAGAGCTATGATTTCTATGTCCCAACTGTAGCTCGCATTAACTTCGAAGAAAATTAAATCAACTTATTTGTGTCAGAAGAATCACAATTTTGATATATAGATCGGTTTGCGCGACTTCTCTTAGAGCGTGAGGGATTGGTTTATGGAGTTGCCGTACATGGGGAACCTTACTTTACCAATAGATGTTAGTGTGTTTCTTTTTAGGGGTTTACGTATTATTCGGATCGTTCCCTTTAACTCCTGCGAGCTGTTGATTCGTCTTTCACTTGCTTACAATCAACAGGATTATTGACTAATCTGGCACGCCAGACTCAATTCACAAGAGATGTGTGTACAAAGCTTGAACAACGTAATTGCTGTCTAAGCAATAATGCATTCATCACATCAGTTTTCGCATAGCGCGAATGGGTCCACATTTCGGTTATTATAGCTCTCGGTCACAACAAACAAAACGCCTTACAACACAGTCGACTGTCGTCGTCGTTCGTCGTCTTCTTCCTTGTTTCTTCTTCTCCTGTCAAAACGTCAAAACGCTACTTCTCTCTGCAGAATCATGTAATGATCATGTGACCCCATTTGTGGTGTAGTTTGTCCAACCCCCTACCAAAATTCTAATGAAATTTTGATCAAGGTCCTTTGGGGTCAAAAGGGTCATAACCTGATTTCAATTCACTAAAATGCTACACCCGTCTTTTTACAGATTACATAGTATGAACACTTGACTCATGTGTGTGGTTGTATTTGAAACCCCTCCAAAAGTTACTTAATGAATGAACGATTAAATGTCATTTAAGGGCCTTTCCCGGCCCAATTTAAAATATCTTTAACAACTCAATCTGCAATATGCAAGTAACTAATTGACGCTACTTGCCAGATGTATGTTATACATTCCATACAAGTAACTGGAGTCATTCAGGGTCCAAGGTCAAATTTTTAAATGGTCAAATTGAGCTGAAAATTTTACTGAAACGGAATCTTAAGGACATTCTAAACATGTTTAAATATTTTTTGAGGTCAAGGTCCAGAGGGTCCAGGGTTCAACTTTTACAACTGCTCTGCTCCCGATTAGGCTGACACTTTTACTGCCATTCTACACATGTTGATTAATATTTTCGAGGTCAAGGTCATTAAGGGTCAAAGGTCAATTTTTCAAATGCTCCGATTGAGCCTGAAATTTGACAGAAATGACCTTATAACACGTTCTAAACAATGTTGAAAATATTTCCGATGTCAAAGGTCATTAACAGGTCAAAGGGTCCAATTTCTAAAATGCTCTGCATCGAGCTGAAATTTGAAATGATCTTATGACATCTAAAATATGCTGAAATATTTTCGAGATCAACGTTCATTAAGAGGTCAAAGGTCCATTTCCAAAATTCTCCGATTGAGCCTGACATTTGACTGACATGAATCCTTATGACATTCTAAATATGTCTAAATATTTTCGAGATCAGAGGTCGTTTAGGGTCAAAGAACACTACCTCAACTGTGTTCAGATCTGTTTCCAGATCCAGCTCAGAATGTTTGATGAGTATAAATATTACAATTGGGACAGTAGTAACAATCCGGTTATATGGCATAAAGATTTTGGGTACATTATCTTCAAATGCAAATATTTCAAACAACAATGAATCAATTTCCGCATGAGAGAGCACGTCCCTTTTCAAAGGACAATTCTCTGTCTAGTTGGTCCCTGTTTTCTTCTTCTTCTTCTGGCAAACGTGCTAAAGCTTTACAATGCTTCTAGTGCTAAACGCGCTTGGGCCAATTTAATCCAAATTCAATCCAGAGGACAACTGACCCAGCCCTCAAATGGGTGTACACAGATTTGGGTTCAAATGAATTTGAGAGAACATTAATTTTTTTTGTGTAAAAATCTAGAAAATCCTCTTCTCCCGCAAATTCAAGAGCTATAAACCAACCACATTGTTTCGCTAGGACCCCTGAATCATGCTTTATATTGGGTGTACACATAGAGTTTTTTCAGTGTCACCTGGGCAGAGATATGGGGCATTTTTTGCCAAATAAATCGGGCCGGGGGGGTTCGGTTTTCGCTCGCCTCGCTCGCCTGTATTACGCCAGTATAATGCACCTAACCTTGGGTCCTGCAAGAGCCAGGATTTCTTTAGCTGGTAAAGCCTTACATTCATTGCGAAGAAAAGGTTAAATCTACTTACATGAGGATTAACAAACGCTATGGAAGATATTAGGATTGGTTTCTAAACGTAATGGTATGTATAGTCACAACTCCGCTTCAACACCTATATATAGTCCCTGTACTTTGTGGTAGGGGGATTTTTAATATATTGCAGCGCTCCCTTTCATTCCTTCCTGTTCAGGAGTCAACCCTTTGTTTTTGAAACCGCATTTTAAAAGTATTATTTCTTGCGAGTCGGCAAATCACTTCAAAAAAAACAAAAATAAATCGTTTTACTCCTCGATTGGATGAATGCACAAAAAAAAATAAAAAATCGCGTACTTCAGTGCGGTTAAATACATTCCGGAAGTTTCATTTAGATGGCTTAATGTATGGCGGTTCTATGTTTTTCTCCTTAAAATGCGAAATAACACAAAAGGAATACTAAAGTTGATTTTTGTAGCGTAGCATCGTTATAATAGATTACCACTCTTTATTAATTGTAAAAAAAATCAAAAAATGAATACAATGAAAAGACAAATACAGGTGACATAGGTCTCTGATTGGTAGATCGGTGCTACTTGTACTGTTGCATGTTATAAATTCCATACAATGGAGGTCATTCAAGGGTCCAACGGTACAAACTTTCAAAATGCTCCGATAGCTTGAAATTTTGCTGAATGATCCTTATGACATCCTAAACATGTTGAATATTTTCGAGATCAAAGGTCATTAAGATGTCAAAGGTCATTTTTTTCAAAAAACCTCCGATTAGCTGAAATTTACACTAAAATGATCCTTATGACAATCCTAAACCATGTTGAATATTTTCGAGATCAAAGGTCATTAGGATGTCGCAGGTCCAATTTTCCAAAATGCTCCGATGAGCTGAAATTTACACTGAAATGACTTTATGATATTCTAAACAGATTTTGAATATTTTGGAGAATCAAAGGTCATTTAAATGTCAAAGATCATTTTTCAAAATCTCCAATTGAGCTAAAATTTAACTGAAATGATCCTTATGACCTCCTCAACTTTGAAATATTTTTGGGGGAGATCAAGGTCATTAGAGGGCCAAGTCATTTTTTTAAAATCATCCGATGCGCTGATATTTAACTGAAATATCCTTATGACACCTAATCATGTTGAAAATATTTTTTGAAACAAACGTCCATTAAGAGGTCCAAAGGTCAAATTTTCAAAATGCTACTGTTTCGAAGCTAGGCTGAGTTTCGAAGCTGGGCTAGGTTCGAAGCTTGGGGTTATTTTAAGCTTGGTTTGAAGGCTATCCGCGGCTGGGTTCGTGGTCTTGACCACAGCTATATCTAGTTATATCTGCGGACACAGCCGCATGATATATTGTCGTTTCCTCCAGGGTTTCCCTCTTCTTCTTCTTATATCAGTCGTGCAGCCGCATGATATAACGGTCTTCGCATTCGCTCTCTCTCTCGATGTCTTTCTTTACAAGACGGCCCTCAGGCCGTCTTGTTTCCGTTTTTGATGGTTCTTTAAAAGACGGGGCCTTCTGCCGTCTTGTTCTGTTCTGATCGTTCTTTCTTCTTCTTTCTCTTCTTTCTTCTTTCTTCTGTCAACACTCCAACTGCGTCTATCTTCGTCCATGGTTTGCGTATTCCGACCAACTGACCAAAACTAACACCGAATGACCGCTGAGCATCTCCCATTTTATTGCACTGACTTTGACCCCTGTCGAGGTCTCTAGGGGTCAACAGAGGTCAAAGTGTCATTTTGCTTTAAAAAGTTCAGCGCCATACAGATTCAGAAATGCACGTAAACGTGACTCATGCACATGCATAGCTTGAGCTCCCTTACAAAAGTTATTGGGGTGAGATGTCATCTGGGGTCATTAAGGGGGCACTTCCGGTCTTAATTGAAAAATCTTCAAAAAATATTCAAAAAAGCCTATCTGCTCTATGCGACATTGCATGGTCACATGACTCATACCTAACGGAGCAGCTTAAGACCCTTCAACAAACGTTGTGCTCGCATGGGTGGTCAAAGGCATTAAGGGGGAACTTCCGGTCAAAACCCAACATATTCCAAATATTCAAAAATTGTTATCTCAAAAAACCCAACATAGGTACAGTGACTTAACTTGCCGATATGCTTTCATGTTACCTGGCTAAGCAGGTATTTTTATTTTGGAGGTCAAAGGTCTTAAGGTCATTCCGGTTTTAAGGTTAATAATTTCAAGATTTTTTTATCTCCAGAACTAAGCCTAGTTGAACAATTTTTTTATTTGCATTGGAACATCATTTTTGTTGTCTACACGAGTTTTTTTTTTAAACCGGGAATCAAATGTCATTAAGGGGGTCAAAAGTCCAATTTTGCCAAAAAATATTAAAAATAAGACCAAATTGATGTACTCTCATCCTTTAGAGGACAGATAAAGCCCGTTATTACTCCAGTGATGGTAACTTAATGGTAGAGAGGGTCTATGATAGTCTCGACCCCCAAGGGTCAAAGTTCAAGGTCAAAGTCAAAATTTAACAAACAAGCTCCGATGAAACTGAAATTTGCGGAAATCCTCGTGATATCGTACATCAGAAAAATTACAGTTGATACTGATTCGTACCCAGGGGTCACGGTATAGAGGTGCAAAGGTCCAATCCCTGACATGCTTGGAATGAGTTGAAACCACTCATATTGATTCCGTGTAAAGTTTGTTAACAACGTACACATACATTTAATGACATTTGTTACATATTGGTGAATTACAGGGGTTCAAAAGTAAAGTCACCTCAAGGTTCATTAGGGGATCACCATCCATTCCCATAACGCCGTCTTGTAATTAGATCTGTCCCCAGGTCTAGTTCTTTCTCTTTTTCTTCTTCTGGCAACATCTTGTTGCAACACTTTCAATGCCTCTAGCTTCAGTCATGGTTTAGGACGTATTGTGAACCAGACTTACACCAAATGACCGCTGCGGCATCCCATTTAATGTCACATGACATTGACCCCTGTCGGGGCCAACTAGGGGCACTGGGTCAAAGTGTCATTTTGCTTTAAAAGAGTTTCAGACCTACAGATTACACCACTGCATGGGTACGTGATCCATGCATATGAAGTAGCTTGATACCCTTCACAAAGTTAGGGGTCTAGAGGTCAATCTGGGGTCATTAAGGTGGCACTTCCGTTCTTAATGTGAAAAGTTTCAAAAAAAAAATCTTCAAAAATAGCTATCTGCTATAGCAAAAGTTGCATGTAACGTGACTTCATACGCATGAAGCGCTAAGACCCTTCATAAACGTTGTGCTCCGCTTGGGGTCAAAGGTCATTATGGTGGCACTTCGGTCAAAAACTAAATGTTTTTTCCAAAATATGCCAATTTTTTTATCTCAAACCCCAAACATATACAATACTTAACTTTCACATATGCATTCCATGTCACAACCTGCTGTATACAAGTAATTTTTATTTTGGAGGGCAAAGGTCATTAAGGTCCATTTCCCGGTTTTAAGATAAATAATTCAAGAATTTTTATCTCCAGAACTAAATATTAGAATGTTTTTTACTTCAGTGAACAATGCATTTTTTTTTGTGTACCCGAGGTTTTTTTTATACCGGGTCAAGGTCATTAAGGGGGTCAAAGGTCAATTTTTGCCAAAAAATGGCTAAAATAAGACCCAATTTGGGATTTATCTCAGCCTATAGAGGACGATAAAGCCCTTATTCTACAGTGATGTAACTTTAATATAGAAGAGTCCTAGATAGTCTCGACCCAAATGTCAAGTTCAGGTCAAAGGTCAAAAAAAAAAAAAAAAAAAAAAAATTTTATAACATTATAACATAAAATAATTACAAAAAAACAAAGCTCGATTGAACTGACATTTGACCGGAATAATCCACGTGGATATCGTAAATACAGAACAATTACAGTTGACCCTATTCGTGACCCAGGGTCACGTTTATAGGGGCCCAAAAGGTCACAATCCCTGACATGCTGGGATTGAGCTGAACTCAATAATATGTTCCTTGTAACGTTGTTACACGGTTTCCTTCTGATCTCTCTCCTTCCGACACGGCTTAAAAAACGATACCAGGTCAAACGCTTGGTCCGATTCACACCATAATCGGTCAGCAGAACAAGTGTTTCAAGCTTTGTATGGATTGTACAGTTTCCGGTCAAAGGTCACGTATGAGTCATACGGCCAATTAGGTCAAATCCTAAACAATAAACCATCTTCTCTTCTCCTACAAAAGAGGGCGCACTGATGCCGTCACTCATGCCCATGCATCGACTATGATCAGGTTCTATGGGAGGGACTTATTTGAGATAAGTGGTCAGGAAGGGGTCGTTTGAGGTCATATCGTGA
This sequence comes from Ophioderma brevispina, assembly GCA_023653785.1. Taxonomy (NCBI): domain Eukaryota; kingdom Metazoa; phylum Echinodermata; class Ophiuroidea; order Amphilepidida; family Ophiodermatidae; genus Ophioderma; species Ophioderma brevispina. The sequence continues at coordinate 8,330 of JAMKCH010071081.1, forward strand.
TTTTATATGTCCTAGCGATTTGCGCAGTTTTCTCAAAATGCACTAGTTTTCAGCCAAATTACATTTTCATGTGCCGGCAAGACCATCAGTACGGGTGATGATGAATAACAAAACCAGCCCGTTTCCCTCAACGAAAAATGACCTCAAACTCCTATTTTGGTATTTTTGTTACAAGACGGCCCTCCGGCCGTCTTGTTCGGTTTTTGATGGGTTCTTTTCTTTCTTCTTGTTTTCGGCAACATCTTGTGGCAACACTTCAATTGCCTCTAGCTCCGTCGGTTTTGACATATTGTGACCAGACTTACCCCAAATGACCGCTGCGGCATCCCACTTATGTCACATGGTCCAGGGGTCAAAAGTGTTCATTTTGTTTTAAAAAGTTTTCACACCTACAGATTTACACGCTGGTGACGTGAATCATGCATATGAAGTAGCTTGAGACCCTTCACAAGTTATGGTTCGAGAGGTCAATCTGGGGTCATTAAGGTGGCACTTCCGGTCTTAAGTGAAAATCTTCAAAATCTTCAAAAATGGCTATCTGCTATAGGGCAACATGCTGGTCACGACTCCTATATTAACAGCTTAAGACCCTCACAAACCTGTGCTCGGAATGGGGTCAAGTCATTAAGGGGGAACTTCCGGTCAAAAACCAAAAATATTCCAAAATATTCAAATTTTTTTATCTCAAAACCCAAACATAGTACAGTGACTTAACTTGCAGTATGCTTTCATGTTACCTGGTGGTATGCACGCTATTTTTATTTTGGAGGTCAAGGTCATTTAGGTCATTTCCGGTTTTTAAGGTAAATAATTGCAAGAATTTTTATCTCCAAACTAGCCATAAGTAAATTTTTTTTATTTGCATGGAACAATGCATTTTTAAGGAGTACACGAGGTTTTTTTTTAACCGTATCAAAGGTCATTAAGGGGGTCAAGGTCAATTTTGCAAAAAAATGTTACCAAATAAGACCAAATTGGAATTTATCTCAGCCTAAGAGGACAGATAAAGCTCGCTATTACTACAGTGATGTAACATTATATTAGAAAGAGGTGTAATGTAGTCCGACCCCAAAGGTCAAATTTCAGGTCAAAGGTCAAAATTTACAAACTCCGATTGAACTGAATTTGACAGGAATAAATCCGCGTGATATCGGAACTACAGAACAATTACGTTGACCCTATTCGTGACCCAGGGGTCACGTTATAGGCCAAAGGTAAAATGCATGACATGCTTGGAGAGTTAAAACTCAAGTACTGTTCCTTGTAACGTTTTTAACACTGCTCCCTCTGATCTTCTTCCGACCGGCTTTGAAACGATACCATAGTCCCAAACGCTTGGTCCCATTCACAACACACCAAAATGGTCGCAGAACAAGTGTCCAGAGCTTTGTATGGGTTTTACACATTTTCCGGTCAAATGTCACGTAGAGGTCATTACGACCAATTTAGGTCAAAATCCTACAAATACATCTTCTCCTCAAAGAGGCCGCACTGATGACGTCATTCATGCCAATGCTTCGCCGATTATCCAGGGTCTATGGGAATACACAGATTTGGAAGATCAGTGGTCAGGAAGGGTCATTTGAGGTCACTCTGTGATTTTATATGTCCTAGCGGATTAGCGCACAGTTTTCTTCCAAATGCAATATTTCAGCCAAAACTTAAAATTTCATGTGCAAAAGACATCAGACGTGATTGAGTAACAAAACCGCCGTCCATCAACGAGAACTGACCTCCAAATCCATTCTACTATTGCTAATTTTCAATATCAACCGCCTATACTATAATTCAGTGTATATCAAGCATTACGTCTCCTCTAGACCGCGTACTGATATAGGTGGCGCGGTCTGTCTTTCGTTTGTGTTTTGTAAATGTAACCAATTTTTTCCCACTTTCCTATATTATATCAATGCCGAAATTCACAGCTTTCATTTGACCCAATTTACTTTCTAGTCCAAATGTCGACAAGATATCGCCTAAAAAACAGTTGGAACGTGTTTTTAAAAGGAGTAAATTGTATCCCACGATTTTTGCCTGAACTATTCAGCTATTTCCACCCCCACCCCCACTAGGTCCGCCCCTCCTCCCTCACACTTTATATAATTCATGTAGTAAGCACTTCATGGTCATTAATACCCTCGACGTGTTCAGATCTGTAACACAGATCTAGTTTCTTATATCATGCGGTGCAGATCTGTCTTTCTCTCGATTTTTACAAGACGGCCCTCAGCCGTCTTGTTCTGTTTTTGAATGGTTCTTTTACAAGACGGCCTTCGGGCCGGCCTTGTTCTGTTTCTGATGCGTTCTTTCTCTTTCTTCTTTCCGTCTTTTCTTCTGTCAACACTGTAACTGCCGTCTAGCTCAGGATGGTTTGACTTATTCCAACCAGAACTTACACCAAATGACCGCTGAGCAGTCCTCTTTATGTCCCATGACTGTGACCCGTCGGGTCATCAGGTCACAGGTGTCAAAGTGTCATTTTCCTTTAAACAGTTTCAGCGCCTACAGATTACAAGGCACGGTAACGTGACTCATGCATATGCTTGAGACCCTTCACAAAAGTTATTGGTTGAGAGGTCAATCTGGGGTCATTAAGGGGGCACGTCCGGTCTTAATGAAAAATCTTCAAAAATCTTCAAAAATAGGCTATCCGCTATATGCAACGTTGCATGATCACGTGCCTCATACATATGAAGCAACTTACGACTCTTCACAAACGTTGTCATCCCTCGGCATGGAGGTCAAAGGTCTTAAGGGGGAACTTTCGTTGCCCAAAAACCAAAAATAATTCCAAAATATTCAAAAATGTTTATCTCAAAAACTCAACAGAGTACATGACTTAACTTTCAGATTTGCATCATGTTACCTGGTGTATGCACGATATTGTTATTTTGGAGGTCAAAGTCATTTACATCATTTCCGGTTTTAAGGTCAATAATTTCAAGAATTTTTATCTCCAGAACTAAGCATAGTAGAATTTTTTTATTTTCATGGAACAATGCATTTTTTGTATGTGTACACGAGGTTTTTTTTAAATTTTGGGGGGGGGATAATTTCTAGGTCATAGGGTCAATTTTGCCAAAAAATGCTAAAAAAGAACCAAATTGGTTATATCTCAGCCTATAGAAAAGAGGTAAAGTCCGTTATTGCTGCAGTGATGTAACATTAATGTAGAGAGGTCTATTATAGTCTCGACCACAAATGTCAACGTTCAGGTCAAAGGTCAAAATCTTCAAACAACTCCATTGAGCTGAAATTGTCAGGGATAATCCGTGTGGCATATAAATACAGAACAAGTACAGTTGACCCCATCCTTGACCCATAGGTCACGTTATAGGGGTGAAAAGGTCCAATCCCCTGACATGCTTGGATTGATTTGAAACTCAATAATATTGATCATTGTAAAGTTGTTAAGACTAAAAATACTTTAATGACATTAGACATATTGGTGAAGTTACAGGGGTCAAAGTTCAAGTCACCTCAATGGCATTAAGGGATCACCATCCATTCCCAAGAGGGCCGTCTTGTAAATTAGATCTGTCCCCAGGTCTAGTTCCTTTCTTTCTCTTTCTTCTTTGTACCTTGCTTCAAAATGCTACAGTGCCAAACGGCTGGGCCGATATTTTCCAAATTGGTCAGAAGAACCACTAACCCAAGTTACATCAGGGGTGTAATATTTTGACCTTTGACCTCTCGTAGGGTCAATAAGGTCAAACTAAAAATCTATTGAGGCCCTACTTCTTTCTACAGATAAGTGCGCTACGTACGAAAATTCCACATGAGCATCGTCTTGGTCAGTGTATACCGCTTGTACACAGAATTATATCCGGAACTCATTACATTTCAAAATGGCGCATTATCTAATTAATAGGGCAAAATGCTATATCTCAAAATCGATACAACCTGGATAAGTGATGTATGTGCAAAGTTTTGCGGATAATGTCGAGACGGATCACGTGACAGAATATTGGCCATAGGGGTCCCGTGCAAGATACTGCCATGAGCTAATTAATATGCAAAAACGCTATAACTCATTACCAAAGTAGATATTTATGTCAAATTTGTTCACAAGAACCACTAGAAAAGTCTCTATTACTTATGTGCACATTTTGGGATCAAAAGGTTAAATTTCATCTAGGGGTCAAATATAACAGAAGCTTAATTGACCTAAATAGCTTATATCATCTTGTAGGCATCAATGAAAAGTGAAACAGAGTCCCCAGTGACCTCGCTCTGTGATCCATCGTTAAGGTTCAAAGGTCAAAATACACAAAATATCAAAGTTGCTTAATATTGCTAGAATACCTTATGTCTCTTGTAGTGCTCAAGTTCCCACTCACCGACAGATGAATAGTCTACATGGTACTTGTGTGCCCAATGCCCATACTGGGAAAACTTGATTATGGATACCTCTGTCATTGCAAGTCTTGTCTACTTCACATCCACCTGACGGGCATAGTATCCTGGCGTCGTCTAGTTTTTATATGAGGTTGACTTAGATTAATTTAGAAATTTTTTTTATATGCTAATTTATAAGTTTAAACTCATTCAAAGGAAATGAATCATAATCATTGCTAACTCTTTGGGCCTTTGACATAGATGGGGCAAGGGTCCACATGGACAGTGCAAGTAGTAACCCTGAATACCCGTTCTTTCAAAAGCACAATCGATTCCTAGTTACCTTAGTCGTGCAACGAATAAGGCCCTGTATTCCCAGTCATTTTCTTCTGATTTCTTCTGATTCTTCTTTCTTTCTTTAATGCTCCCTTAAATGGACTACTAGTACCAACGGTTAACCCCATATCAACCAAAGTTGGTCAGAAGAACCGCTGACCCAAGCTTCATATGGGGTGTAACTCAGATTGGGGTCAAGGTCACGTAACCGGAATTAGCCGCCTTTGGTAAAATCTTCAAAGCCTACTTGTCCTACGAACAATAAGCT
>JAMKCH010071085.1:0-18737 GCA_023653785.1 Ophioderma brevispina
TCCAAAAAACAGGGCCACAAAAACAGAATAAAACACTACCAGGGACATCATTAGTGAAACTACATAGAGTTATAACAAAGCCGAAGGCTAGAGGCCGGGCGTACTCGACCTTGAACTTGTGCCGATTTGAATATCGCGACGCCATTACCATTCAGGGCAACTTGACCGTTACTTCGCGGGGGTTTAAGCGTACCGTGCATGTACTGGTATACTTGTCGTGTCAAAAGGTGATCTCAACCGTTGCTGAAAATGCCTGAAAGTTGTGCTGCGTGGGGTTGTAAGAAACCGGAGGCAGAGGGATCAATATTTACTTTCACAAGTGAGTGCCTTAAGTGTATCTTTTGATGTTTCGCGATCTTTTCAGTGGGACATTGTGTAAGTGGAAAATGGTGACCATTCACAGGCACTGCACTCAATGCACTGGGTGACACGGATTTGGTGTTTAATAATCAGAGATACTAGCGTGTAGCAGACTATCATGAATTGAACCAAAAAGGTACAGCGAAAATAAATGAATTTTTATATTACCAGAATGGTCAATAGTGCCTTGGCCGTTTGGTGCTATGATCAGATCTAGTCATGAACTTGAGTTGGGTCTAGCCTAGCCTAGGGGTAGTCATGCTGTCTAGAGTAGACTGAATGTTCGGACGGTCTAACATACAATGACTCATGAGGAGGCATGGTAAATAAACAATCCCCTCATGCCTAGCCTAAACTAAATTAATTTAAATGAATATAACAGTCGAGATTGTCATGATGGATGCAGGCCTCTCTACATCAATGCTATGCAGGTCGGACAATTCAAGTCTAGGGAATCTTGTCCATAACTGATAAATCTGATATTGTGAGAAATCTTGACTGCACGTTGCATGACTGAGCCTAGCTAGGGTCTACATTGTATTTGTAATGACTTAATTTTATACCTAGCTAGGCTAATTATTAAATGGATAGAAACAAACTAAGTTGGGGCCTAAAAATAACAACTTTAAATTGAAATTAAGGGAAAAATTACCTTTTTATTGCTTTTTTGTTTGACAAACAATCGGCGCGTCCGTTCAAACGTTTATGAGCAAAAAAGGTGGCGCGTGAGTCAAAATTACTTATATTAGTATTTTATTGCTTTCTCAAGCTGCGGTATTTACTATTTTCACTTAAAAAGATAATCTCAAGAAGTAATTTAGCTATTGAGCTATAATTTTCACCATTATTTGTGAAAATTCAAGTACTTAAAGTACTAAATCTCAGGAAAGTAAAATAAACATTTCGAAAATATACAAAAACCGAAAAAAACAGTGTTTTAGACAAAATTGCCGATATTTAAAAAGTGAATTTTTACGATTATGGGACATCGCTTGCCCTGATTTCTCAAAAAAGATTTACATGGATAAAAAGCAAATTAGACCATATAAACTGGGCTCAACACTGAACTAGAATATTTGCATTTTTGAGTCCATAGGGTCCAAAAAATAACCGGCGTTGTAAAAACACGGGAATAGCCTAAACGCCTACTTCGCTTAATTTCCTGTGTTGATGTATTTATCATAGAATATTTAGTTGAATTTTGTAGAACCAACAATTACGGCGTACCCAACCAAATACATACTTTGAATACAAAATTTTTGGTGTTATTTCTCTATTTTTCGCCCACAAAATGTGGTTTAAAAATTTTGTGAACTACGCAGAGCAAAATGGCGTGACTATTATTTGATCAAAACAACGAATTCTCCGAACTTTCATTTCCGTGGCAGAAATCTCAATCATAGTCTCGGTCCCAGCCTCACGGAGTGCACACAAATCAGGGATCATTAAGCATTGATTAGTCTCTAGCACCAGACCACAAAAGTTTTTGCTGGCGTGATTAGTGAGTGGTGTGAGCCACATATTACTATTTTAACACTAGAATCATAGATATTAATAACAGTGATGGCCGTAACACCCCGGCGGAAAAATGAAGGAATAGCGGCCACCGTACTCGTGGGGTTTGAAATGATAATATTCATTATGGTAGCCATTCGGAACGCGCACATCGTACACGCATAGCGCCGTAACCCGTTTGTGCCTGGAAAACGACATCATTCTCGGCCATCGTGAATATTGGAAATAAATATGGTACACACCGACGCAGTGAAATAATTACGCCATGCAGAAAGAATGGTTACGGCTTTGTGAGCTGGGCGTTTGCATATCTAGTGGTGGGGTCAAAAATAAATAGAAATCTTTGCACCTTATTTTCCATAGCATGGTGAACCGGGAAATTATTCAATATATTCCCTGAGTTCCCATAGCGTGGTGTACCAATTATTTATATATTGCAGCATTGATAGAACGATGTACCGTTTCCAGGCCAACATCGGTTGTTCAAGGCGGGTCGACAAAATGCTGGATAACAAGCGTGCGCGTTTCGAATAGGTGATGACCGTAATGACATTTATTAATCTTTCAAAACACGGTTACGGGGTGGGGTCAACCGCACTATTCTAGATCAAACCGGGCGTACGCTACCTAGTGTTATAAATAGACTAAAAACTGTGTGTGAGCCTATTAATACCACGGGTAAATGGACAGGTTCATTTGAGAAAAAGATGGGGGGGGGTCTATTGCCAGCGTGTCCAGTGGTGCCAATGAAATGGCCTATCGTCCTGATGATCACAAAGAATGCCTGGTTAATGAAAAGGCAAGGCAAAATATACACTGCATACCAGCATAGGCCCTAAACAAAAACTGCCAGGGAACGACAATAAGTCTTTTCGCCACCATTGACGAAAGCGTAATAGACAAGTTTACGCCCAACAAAGACAGCCAGAGAGCCCTTCGCATCATGGTCCTGGAATAACAACAACCGGACCGGGCCCCGAGCGGGCTTTATTCCGTTCACAACAATTATTCCGTCATTGAGTAGGGGGGTCAATTACGTCACGGTAAAACCAACAAATTGCAATACTCTTCATAGCACTGACCTCTATACTGTATAGAGGTCGTGATTCATAGTGGAAAGTTGGTTAATGACTGAAGAATGAGTGACGGACTCAGTAAGACACTAACGAAAACAATAATAATTCTCGGTCTCAGTTAAAACTAATGAAAAACTTACCTCACAGCCTATCTTTTATCTCTTTTTTTATTATAGTAGAATCACTATTTAATCAGAAAATACACCCTTCTGACCGCCATGGTGTAAATCGGTGCAGAATCCAATTCCATATTCTGCATACGCAGTGCTCTTGCTAGGGGCTATATGCGGAGGATTATTTTAACTTACCTAGGGAGTCCTTTTTTCGCGCCAGTGAAGCAATAAGTGGAGGGTAGGGAGAATAAAGCGAATTAGCTTTTAGGCGATTCCCGTGATTATTACAACCGCCCAGCAAAATAACCTTAAATGCATCTTAAGGCAATAGACAATGTTTTTGCTATTTTAAAACACAATTCATAAATGCCCTGTGCCCTTTTTAAAAGTGGGGCAAATTGGCCTTGCCCCCTGCCCAAATTTCTTATTTTGAGCCGATTTTTTTTTTTTTGTTGTCATGGTTACGTGCGAGTTAGTCTGTAGATGTTCTTCGTAAATTTGGTATACAGGTACCAGTATATTTATTTATTTATTTAGTTTTTGGTGACTTGTTTTTGCATTTCTTTTTGTCTGATGTAGGCATGTTTTGTATTTGTTTTTTTTATCAGCAATGTTTGCAATTTTTATAAAGTTGATATCATGCGTCGTCATGTTTCTGAATCTGGAATAGCCAACCTTGAATTTCAATGCCCCCTTGCATTACTCACTTTCGGGCAAGATGGCGTTAGTAAACTCAGCCGATGACAACTTTGAAACCAACAAACTAGCCGAATGGCAGTGATCATTTGTAACGAAGATTCGTTCGAGGTAAGGCAGGATTTTGTCCTGACACACGTAATGTTCTAAGTTTGAGCATTTGGGCAGATCCAAAATACCGACTTGTTTTCAAATTCACCTAGGTCTTTACTGTGATACATCACACAGTCTCTAATGACATTGATCCATTTCATCCCGGCCACTGGGGGTCCGGGACATAGGCGGGGTATAATGCCGACCCATAAGCCGGCAATAGTACAAAAACGTATTGCCCCGCAAGCGCCTGGAATAATTAAGCCGGGGACTAAATGGCCGGGAAGTAACGGGAAATTAACAGCTTGTCCCGCCCTGCCGGTACAATCATTGATGATAGCTGGGACTTAGCCGGGAGGGACTAACCGCATGTGTCCCCCATCACCCTATAAAACCAGCTTATCAGTGAGACAGTATCGCCTTTCAATCTGTAGTACTATCACCATTTTTACTCTCGAGCTGACTAACCATTTGCACAAGTGGAAAATCCGCTCGGGGGAAGGAATACTTGACACAAAGGTCGATGTCGCGAGAAGGCAGCTAATAGCACACACGCACTCCGTCGCAACGGTGAACACCGGATAATCAACTAATCCGAGGAGCGATATTTTCAACGTAAATCGCCAGAAAACATAAAAACACAGAAAAAATGTTTAAAAACATTAATATCACTGAAGCACAAAAAATGAAACCACGAGGGGTCGCAATATAAATGATAATACCAACACTGACAGAGTACGGCATGGGCAATATTCAATTTTAAATAGCCAAGCAAGCTCACTATCACAGTAGGCGACAAAACGCCCTCACCATGATTATCTTGGTTGTTTGGCTGAAGATTTTCCGTTGGCAGATATGATGGAGGGTTTGGTTTAGTAAATCCCTGCAGCGTTTTTAGTGTTCAGATAAATCGCGTGGATATTGATTTTTTTAAAACAACCCAACTACACGAGGATATTATTGTTTCTCAAACATAATTTCAAGTAAGATATTCAAAATGATTTTAGATAGCTAGACCTGTTGTCGCATAGCAATGCGACCGAGCGGATTTACGAGTTTTAAAAGCAGTCCACCGCCCCCCTTGCCCGAGCAATATACTGGGATTGGTCACACCGAACGGCGCGCTCGTAGGACCGGACATAGCGGTGGGACGTCAAAAAATGTAAGCCCCTCTAATCACCCGGGATTTCGTGTTTCTTTAGCTGGAACAAAGGCGGGGGTGGTCATCACACAGCAAAATTACTTCCCGGCTTATCTCCGCTAGTCCCGGGACCCGCCCAGGGCCGGTATTGAAATTGACAAGTTCATAACACTCATCCATCTTAGGTATTTGGAGCCAAGTCACATCGAGTCAAGTCACTGTTGGTGTGGAGACTCAAGTGGAGTCAATTTGCTTGATGTCAAGTTGTTTCACTTGCGACTTGAGCCTTTCCCGGTACCTGAGTTTGAAATGTTGTTCAATCAGTGTCAGCTGCAAGTCTGTAAATGCACATGGTTGGCTGTCAGTAGTAGATAGCAAACGATGTTTTACTATCAGCAGAAGATAACAATGTGTATTTTCTGCATTGTAATGCATTCTAATTCAATGGGAGGGGCTTAGGAAGAAAGCAGGAATTTGCTCACAACCCCAGTTTTCCTAAAAACCACACCACATGCCTAACATTCAGTTCAATGTCCTGCCCTTTAAAATTAAACAATAAACCGTGTTACTTTTTTGTTTATCATCACATTTGCATTGTGTGTATTTACATAGGGTGCATGTTTGTACGGTTCAATTGAACTAAAAAGTGGAATGTTATTGCCAACAAAATCACCAAATTACTTGTGGAGTATTGCAGTGAACTGAAATATAAGGCGGATAAAAATGGAGTTTTACTTTGTCACCACGCAGGGCTAGAATTTTGGCGAGATCGTTCTCGGCAAAGATTGCTCGTAAGATTTGCGTGATCAAGCTGAATTCTCGTAACTTCAGAATCTAACATAACGTAGCAATTACATGATTCACACAAAATTTGTTTTGGGTAAAAAATAAAAAAAGTGGGGAAAAAAAAAAAAAAAAAAGAATCAGACTGATCTCTCACACAGCGGTAAATTCTCCCTGCACTGTGTCATCATGGTTTATGGCAGGTAAAATTTTGAAATTTCTCTCCTCTCCTTCTCTCCCTCCCTCCCTCCTCCCACTCCCTCTCTCTCTCTCTCCCCCCTCAATAAATCAAAAATCTAATTTGATTCACTACTTTGTGGAATGTTTGCTGTATATATATGATTTCTAATTTACCTTATATTTATGTGTATTTTCTGCAGGCATCCATCCCAGAGATGACATCAGTAATGAGACGACTAAGCATGAGTTGTTTAGAACTGCTGCGCCATCAGTCCTTCACCTGCCTTTCCTCTACACAAGCAAAGAAGCCATCAGAAAAGAGACCACTGCCAAAAAAGCGAGGTTCTTCAAGTGATTCTTCCCACCAACCTGAGAAAAGACACCATAGCAAGCAGGAGTGGAGCACAATTATGCATCGGTTCGATCTGCTGCTGACATAGAAGAAGAGCTAAAACAGACCAGACAAAGCTTGAAGATGCGCGGAAAGAGCTTAAGGGTTTAAAGCAAAAGGTGAAGCGTAGAGAAGCAAAGATTGCAAGCTTGCTGGCGATGTAAGGAGAAGAACATGTTAAACCAGGGACAGTTGGATCTCTTAAACTTAATGGGGAAAAAACTTCACCTGATAGAGAATGAACTAAATGCACAGGGATAGAATAAACAGTGCATCTCAGATATTCACAAACAGCTGAAACATTTGCAGTGACACTTCATTTCTACATTGCTCATGCTTATGACTTTCTCCGTGATTATCTAACTCTAGTCCACATCCTGGCAACAATAATAAATGGCTGCAAGCAGAGACTGCCATCCTGGCTTTTGACTGGGGGCCTCGTAATTAACCACCTAAATCAAATGAAGTTTGAAGAACAATGACCTAATAAGCACTTACCTTGAGCTGGATGCATGGCAATCAGAAAGAAATATTTTTGACCACGCCAAAACTGGTGGCTATTCTGGTTTTGTGGATTGCGGGCATCTTCAATCATCTTTGTGGCGATAACCTTGCGACAGAAGCTTTAGTTTTATGTCCATATGGCCCTTACTACCATTGGAAGTAGGCCGGTTCGCGTACTACCTGGTGGACCATCTACCTGGTGAAGTGCAAGCAGAAATCATAAAGCAGCTAAGATGTGTGTTTACTGATGAAGGGCAGGCTTTATGTCCATGTGGTATTATGTGATGGTTCCTATGCAAACCAAGCAACCGCGTCTCTGTTGGGGTGCTCCATCTTCCCAGGAACATTGCAATCCCCCTTTCAACACCCTTCATACCCCGCTAAGAAGAGTGCATTTCATATTTGATGATGCCTGCCACCCTTATAAAACTAGTTCGGAACTGCTTGGCTAAGAAGTATATCTCATGATGGGGAGCGTAATCATGGTCGTACATACAGAAACTACCATGAAGTTCACAAAATGACAAAAATCTCTTTCTCGCAAACAAATTAAAAACAAAGCATGCCTTATGGCAAAACCACAAAATGAATGTAAAGTAGCAGTACAAGCGCTCAGCATCATAGCAGATGCTATCGACTTCCTTAGAGAAGACCTAAATCTTCCAGAATTTGCAGGTAGTAAAAAACTACTGAATTCATTCGAAGGGGGACAAGCTGTTTGACTTCCTGAACTCAAAATGTTCATGTGCTTAAAGGGGGGTTCAAGAAGCCAATGAACAAATAACAACTTTGACTCCAGGAGAACGTGGATGTTAGAACAAAGGAGTAACTACGAAAGCTGGAAATAAGGGCGGAATGCCTTTGACCATGGGACGAAGAAAGACAGCATGGATTGGTCTCATGACTACTATTAATTCTGTCATCGCCATTTGTAATGACCTCCTGAATGGACCGCGACCTTTCCACTATATTTGCACAGACCAGATGTCGCATGATCACTTGGCGATGTTTTTCAGTAGGGTTAGGCGACATGGTCGGTTGGCGTAACACCCGAATTGGTTTACAGTTTAAGTGGGCTCTCAGGGCAATCCTCTTAAGAACTGTATAGAACCTTCCAAGAATGCCAATGTGACAATTGACAAACTTTGAACACTTGTTTCCAGCAGAACTTCAACATCTGTAAAACACACTAATAACTCAAAATTTGCACAGCTGCTGAGTGAGCCTCAGTGTTCTATGAGCACATTCTTTCAACTACCATGGCAGATATATAACTAGACACGTCATTGAAAATTGTATTGTAACTCATGCTGTGTCGCACTACACAAGAAAACAATGCCTGACACATCCACTGCTCAGTCTGCAATTCTCATTACAATCAGGAAAGACCGCGTGGTTTTGATAAAACCAAGGGAGGACGTTTTCCAAAATCGTGAAAACACAACAAGATCCTTCAGGTATATGAGACAGTGGTGCATAGATTTCAAGTAGATTCACAGATTTTTCTTCTGCTCCCGACTTGTGGGTCGCATATCCGTACTCTGTGGTTACTTCAAATTGGAGTAACTCTGAAGTGCCTCAGAAAGTGCTCATTGCACAGTGGCCCTTATTTGAGAAATTGCAGAGTACTACATAGGAACTTCAAGTTACTCCAATCTGAGTACACAGAGTACCTGGATAGATACCTCACGAGTCTGGCGAAGAAAATGGCTGTGTTTATTGATTTTTTCAGAGATGAAACTAAGGGCCTGAGTACGATGATATTTCCAACAATCCATTGGGATTTTGTACACTGTTTACCAGTAACAAAAATATTTGAAACGTTGTTTAAACGATTGCATATGTATTGGTATGAAATAGATTATAATACTGTACTGACCCCTAGTATAGTCCCACTGTTTTTTAACCTGTATTAGTTGGAATTTAGGGGGTGGGATTATAGGATCTCCCCCCTAACTTTTAACACATAGTCAACAACATTCAGCCTTTCAGAGCTAAACTTAGATTAAAACTTTATAGCTAGACGCATAACCCCCGCAGCCGCGCGCAAGTGTCTTTAGCCCCTGCTATTACCTAAAACGGGCGATCCGTCTGCTCATTCAGTCCACGTTAAGGGTATTTAGCCGGCTGACAATGTTTTCATTTGTAGACTGATGGACCCATCTTTTCACATTCATGCGGGGACCATGAATATTAATTATTAAAGAACAATATAAGATGTTTAATCTTAAAAAGGAATTTTATATGGGAATAACAGCCAATTTTTGAGAACAAATAAAGATTTGATGACGTCACGGCCAATTTGATTGGTTGTGTATTTTTGGCTTCGTGGGACCCCTTCAGGTAAAAATGACGTACTTATCCCTAGCTTGGAAAAAACAACCATTATCGTCATCGTCAAACGCCTGGTTTTTGAATCATTAGGGAAAAGGGTTTTAAAAAAAAAATTTTGTACTGTTTTTAGCCATAATAAACCGTGTCTTTTTTGGAAAAATAATATCAACTTGGCCGAGGGGCCAGATTTACAGGACCTTGATTTAATAAGTCGGATTTATATATATCGGTCCGCCCCCGAAGAGCAAACTTATACCTGATACCTGACACGTCACCTGGTACCTGACACGTGACAACAAACTATCCATCTCGTTAATTACCCCGTTATAACTACAATACGGCAAAGCAGCAGCATCTTTATCTCCGTTGTCACAAAGCGTAATCGATCAAGATGTTAGACTATACTTTAGTAAAGACTAGTTTCAATGCATTTGAAAGGGTAGTAAAGCACCTTTCGAACCTAACACCTATAGATGAATCTATCGCTCTTCTACCGCACCTGCTTGATAGCTCAGTCGGTTATAGCGTCGTGCATGTAAAACGAGGTCGCCGGTTCGAATCCCGGCAAGCGCACATCTGGGGTTTTTTTTCAACACTATCGTGCGCTGGCCATCTCCCGGGAACGATTAATAAATATATATATTTTCAATGCAGTTCAGTCATAGTGTGGTACTTTTCAATGAAGTACGTAACCCCATCGGGGTAAGCTATTATCTTAACTTGTTTTCAACATGTTTCAAATTCAAATCAAGGCAAAATACTGCTCCTTATGGTAGCCATGGAAACAGTAATATTAGGCAGTGGTTCTGTCACGCAATGAATTTGAAACATTTAACCTTGCAGCAATAACATTGGGTTCCGAATTTGCCACCCTCAACTTTGTGTACATCCAGAGTTCATGTGATGAATTTCATCTGTGCTTTTAATAGTTTTGGTATTGAATGTACACAAAGCTCCAGAAACTTCCCCTGCCAAAGTAATCTCTATCAAACATACTTCCCTTGAACATACGCGCCATTGCTACAGAGCTATGCGCTCCGATACACTCTAATACTTACTGACCATTAGTATAGTCCCACCTGTTTTTAACCTGAAAATTAGCTTGGAATTAGGGGTGGGATATAATGGGATCTCCACCCCTATTTTAAACAATGAGCATCAAACATTCAGCTCTTTCAGAAGCTAAAACTTAGATAAAATAGAGCTGATAATTTCCAAGTGGGGCAAATGAGATGGCGATCAATAAAGACCTGTAAATGAACGGAGCATGAACATAATTAATTTTGTAGAGAAAATCACATGAAAAAATATTTCAAAACAGTAATGATTGTACAAAATTGATGTTTTCTATTACCTTCCAGCACACGCATTATGGTGGTGATTATAATAGGATTTCTAATATCTTCAAATTCTTTTCAAAACTTGGGGATGGGATTAATAATCGAGCACGGGACTTATATACTAGGGTCAGTACGGTAATTATACGGAAAAGATGTTTACAAAATGTTCGTAGGTTTTATGACCTGTTCAGATTTTTGATGATGCTAATAAGGTTTTATATTATGATTTCATAACACTATTGTCGTTTTTTGAGTTTCCTTTTAAAACTAACATGTTTTTGTAGATTTTTAAACTAACCCTGATATGATCGTTTGCATTGCCAAGATTTAATTTTTCAACTGCCAAGTGACTGATGTTTGCTGAAGATAGCACCACTGTGCATGTTAAAGGTTAAGAATAGAAACTTTACAGGAGCATTTTAAAAACAATATTCAGCCCACTGGGGTTGCCCCACCACCGGAATCCCAGCCAATTTTCCTTTTCTGGGGGGGGGGGCAGTAGTAAAGTTCCTCCCTTCATACCTTTGTTAGAAACCTGCAACTTATTGAGAGAAGATATGAACAAGATGGAAATAAAACTGGGACCAGATTCACCACCAAATTTGTAACTTAATAGCAATTAAATAAAACATTCAAAGCAGAACAGAGACCAGTGTAGGGGTTAGGCTATAGAGCAAAGCAACGAACTGGAGTTATCATTTAGAATATATTGATTATTAAAGTTGGTTTTTTGTTTTTTTTTCTTTTGTTTCATGAACATTTTTCTTTGTTCATGATATAAGAATATTTTAAGATCTTTTTAGTGCTCATTTCTATTGCTATTAATTTCATCGCTTTAAAGATATTAGATTCATATTTTAATTAAATTTTGATAAAGGTGTTATCTTTTAAGGGGAAATTTATAACAAATGGGTATTGTTATTTGAAGGATGAGGGTAGGGGTTGAATTTTAATTGGGTTTACTTTGTGTTGGGGGGGGTTGCCAATTCTTTTGTGGAAAAGAATCACTGGGAGGTTGACACCCCCTCTGTAGTTGGTAGTATGGTCAGGCCCAGGGGTGTTTTGAGGTCAATCCACAATGCAACAGTTGTGGGGAAATTTCACCTCAATAGGTTAATGTGATCCCATAAAAATCCTATTCTTACACATAAAAATCTGACTTTAACCCTCATTTTAGTCCACCAAGCATTAGTACTTAGGGAATTTTAGCATGATTATGAAAATCTTATGGTTCTTAAAACTTTTAAAAACACTTTTATCCTTAAGTATGACATGCGTGTAGTACCAGTTAGGAAACATTGCAGGCATATGGGCTTTATCAAACATCCTCGGGGTCAGGCCCATTTTAACTTATGAAGCGGTCAATAGCTCTAAATGCAAAAGAAATAAAATTAACTGTTCTCAGATAGTGAATAGTTTCACTAAAAAGAGTAAATTTACTCTTTTGAGTGAATTTCACCTTTAAATAATGGGTCCTGTAGGCATTCTTTACTGCAAATTCTCATCGAAGAGTCCATACGGCACCAATCTCTAAAAGTGAAATGAAATTTCCAAAATCCCAAAGAGTGAATTTTTGAGATTTGCACTCTTTTAAATTCACTCTTAAGGGTGAAATTTACTCTTTTGAGAGTGAATTTTCAATTCAAAAGAAGTGAACTCACTCTCAAAAGAGTAAAAATTTCACTCTTATATGAGTGAAACTATTCTGAGAACAATTTTCACTCTTGCATTTAGCGAGTAGATACTGAAGGGATGAGGGAAAGATTTGGTTAAAAATGTATGCAAATAACATTTAGCTGGATTTCAAGGGGAATAAAAAATATTTGAAAGTTACAATCATGGCCAAAATTAGCAAGGGATGTTTTGAATCTTTCTTAAATCTATGAGTTAATTATTGAGAAAAAAAGTAGGAGGCAAAAATTCGCCCAGGGATGACACTTGGTGGGCTCTTGGAGGTATGGGTGTGGTGTGGTTTAAAGGGTGGACCGTGGGTATGGTTGGGGTTATGGTCTGGAGGTATGAGGATGTGTGTGTCCGGGGTAGGGGTGTTGGTCAGGGGGTAGGGGTGTGGTCAGGGGTATGAGATGTGGTACGGTGGTATAGAGGGTGTTGGTCCGGGGGTATATGGGGTGTGTGGGTATGGGCGGGTGTGGTGGTGTGGTGGTTATTGAATCGGGCTGGACACTATGAGGGGGTGGTGTGTGGTCAGTGATGTGGGGTGTGGTCCTGGAGTATGGGTGTTGGCAGGGTATGGGGCATGGTCCGTGGTATATGTGTGTGGTACAGTGATGTGGGGGTGGTATTGGAAGTATGGGTGTTGGCCAGGGGTGTTGGGTGTGATCTGTGGGTATGGGGTGTGGTCCAGGTATGGTCCAGGGGTTATTGGAGGTGTGGTGGGTATAGGGGGGTGTGTCCCAGGGGTGTGGTCCGGGGGGATGTGGTCCGGGTGAGATGTGGTCTGGGGTGAGATGTTGTCCTGGGGTTTATGGCGGTACGCCGTCTCTATTTTTTCTTTGTACAATGTATTAAAGTTTAGTACCAGTATTAGGAAGGCCATTCTATGTTCTATTTGGAAATTTAATTTGACTTCATTTTTCTTCAATTCACACAGGAGCATGTGACGGAATTGGACGATGCACGCGGCACCCTTGAAGACATCTAATGTGATGATGGAAAAGATCCAAATTGAGTGGACGCCGTGAGAGAGAAGAGAATCAGTTTTCAGATTTGGGGATTCATTCAAGAGCAGGACTAGTGGAACGGAAGATGACCATGGCAAACCAATTAATGTTAAACCACATCAGCAAGCTTTTTTTTAAGACTGTTCCTTAATTCATCATCATGGCCGGCTATACACGGGAAAGATACCGTGAATGAAAACAAGGCGTCAAAGGGCACAAACTTACAAAAGACAACTGTTCTTGCAGTAGGCTAATAGGTCTTTGGGCTGGGCTTCATCATGATTAAACTTTAACGTGAGATATTTGCCTTGGATAGTTTCGTTCATATTTTGCACAGAATGTGAAGCATGTTCTAATTTTGAGTCAATTCGATGCGCCAATATGGAGCTACAGGCCTACAGCACACAGATTAAACACTGCGACCATAAGGCCCTATGCTACGTGAATTCCAGAAGCTGCTGCGCCAGTAGTGTGACTGCCGCGCGGGTTTTGAGTGAAACCCTGCCCCCGTTGTAGCCTATTACCGCTGGGCTATACCACTGTATTTTGAACCCGAAGAAGGGATATTGAAGATGCCAGGTGTGAAGTTATGATATTGAAATCAAGTTGAATGGATACCGAGTTCTTCGAGTCTGTATTTTGTGTTGGAGTTATGAAGTGTTGGGCCGGAGTGTGTGGGCGTTCCTGTTTATGTTTACCGGCATTCATGCATTGTACCGTCGGCGTCGGGTGACCTTCATGGCCTTTGACCTCCCAAGCGCTGTTACTCCCAATACGGTAGGTAAGTTTTTCCATTTTTTCCTCTCTAAATAAATGAAGGAAATAGTCCCAATTTATGTATATTCTAATATATTGAGGTAGTAGTAGTGCATTATAATGGAGGTTTCTCGCTGTGTACTCTGTGTCAATCCACTCGGGTGTTACTTCCGCATTGAAAAGTACACGCACCGAAAAGGGCATATCCGGGAACTTCGCGAAACTTTTTGCCCGGAATTGGTACGGCGCGGCGCTGGGTGCTTGACAGGCGCGGCCACAGACACTCGCGATACGTGGGCGAGATAGAAACTGCGCACTCTAGCCTTCGGCTTTATACTAACTCTATGGTCCTTCCCAAAGGTCTACATGTATGACACTGAGAGAAAAATGTGGATTAGCGTGATAAACACATTGCGTTCATTCCTTGGCTATTCCATATTTGAAGAACGTTTCCAGCAGTCGTTAAAAATTAATTATCGTCGGGACGGGGATGCCCATAGCTTGTTCTAATACAAAATTACTTTGGTAATACAATATCTAATTTCGATCTTACCAGTACAACAGTATATTTTTTCAAGTCAATTACCAATTGAAACGTGCCAAAAAAATTGAAAAATTGGGGGCGTTCTTCAAACATATGATTTCTTTTTCATGTTTTAACTTTTTTCCCCACTAACCACGCTCCCATCTGAATCCAATCTACACTCTCCCCACCCGTTCATTTATCGGTCACTTCTATGACCAGTTAACATCCTACGTCACTTTTTTTGCCTCCGAATCCATTCCTGCGAATCGTATGGCCCATAGTATTAAAATATAACAGATACCAATTGCCCAGTGTGTAACAGTCTGGCAGACCTATTTCAAGATAATAGGCCCTAACATGTTTAACAACATTGCTGTAATGGTATATTTCCACGGGCTCACAGTTGAGTTAAACTACCAGCCTCAGCCGAAGTGACACCGTTTGGTTTCCCCACTACAAGAAGTTTAAAATATTTTGATTAAAGATACGGGGGGGGGGGGGGGGGGGGGGGGGGGGGGGGGGGGGGGGGGGTGGGGCGGGGGGGGTGGGGGGGGGTAAAAAAATTAAGGGGGGGGGGGGGGTGGGGGGGGGGGGGGGGGGGGGGGGGGGGGGGGGGGGGGGGGGGGGGGGGGCGGGGGGGGGGGGGGGTGGGGGGGGGGGGGGGTCGGGGGGGTAGGGGGGGGTGGGGGGGGGGGGGGGGGGGGGCGGGGGGGGGGGGGGGCGGGGGGGGGTGGGGGGGGGTAAAAAAATTAAGGGGGGGGGGGGGTGGGGGGGTTTTTTTGTTTTTTTTTTTTTTTTTGTTTTTACATTGTTCACACGTTTGTCGATCCCATAGCGGTATAGTTTGGCAAAACACGTCAAGGTTGAATGGTGGATAGTTTAGACATTGAACATGACCCATTACTCATCACTGGAAATACTGGGTATATTTATCATCATAATTGTCCAATTCGATAAGGTAGTTGGCTAATTCTTTCGTGCTATCAAATCTCCCATATGAATGAAAGAATTAGGAAGGGGTAGTTTCTTCATAAGCAATCCTCCGCCTCCGTACACCAACTGGTAGCAACCCGTTTTGAGGTCAATTTTCCCAGAAAGTCTTTCTTTTCTCTGTGATGTATTCGTCACACTCGGTAATTTCACTAGCTCATAAAATTTGTTTTTTGGAGCATATTGAGTACTAGTGACATTGTGTAAACAATTAAGTTTCCGCATTTCCCTACTATCGATAAAGGGTGTACTTCTTTTCTGTAGTTCCTGCACAACTCCGTGCGAAGGCCAAATGTTTCTCGCAGTTACTCCCATCCCAGCATATACGGTTTCTTTTGCTTGCCCAATCTTGAAATTGCTGTCCTCATCGATCCCCTTCCAACATAGTAGCCATCTGGTACGGTACAGCTGATTCTGAGTGGTATGTACCCCCATGTGGTAGCTTATGTTAGCTATTTCACACCATCCTCAACATGTAACCATTTTGGGGGGCCTTTCCATTCCAAGGCAGAACCAAGTAACATCCTTGGGTAATATACTGTGTAATCTTTTAAGTAAATGGTAATTTTTTATTCTTCAACAAATTTGGGCAATATTAATTATAACGCGTCACTCTTTTGAGAACTTTTTATTACGCAATGTAGCTCCAACTGTAAACATTTTGGGCAATTTTAAGACGCTGGACACGTTAGTTTCAATATGGTGTTACGTCGTTATTGTCTGTATGACAAAAGCTTCTTTGATCGTATGTACTCTCTCCGGACTTGAATGGTGCCCATGGTTGGGGTTAAAAGAGTTAATTGCTTTTGCGCATCCGTTCACATCCGCATGATCTCTGTACTTGGTAATACTCTTTTTATCATGAGACTAATGCTTGGCATTTTGAGTCTTTTTGTTCCACACCTTTAAGTGATGTGTTCGTCCAAGATGAACATTTTTGAATGTATCACTAGAAGCCCTTAGTTCACAACAGAGAAGACAGCCAAGAGAGTTGTTACTCGACCATTTACAGAATCTACGTCTTTTACATAGTACCCATCTGAGGAAAACGAATCAATTTGTTAAAATAATAAAACATTGTCCACACGTTTGCCGGAAGTTGTTATATAGTAAACCATCAGGTGAGCGCTACTGGGTTGTTATTGAAAAAGACGCCTTTGTATTATATCTGCAACTTCATTGTTATTACCGAATCAGCAATAGCGAATACTGAAAGATACCATAATCACAGTGCCCATATCTGCCACAGACTAACTTACTAAATCAATTAATACCTTATAAGAAGGACTAAATCCATTTTGGTTCATTTTGATATTTGAACATTTAAATTTTCAAGATGCCATACATTGCACAAGCTAAATAATACATGAGTAATAAAAGCTATAGCTATCATTTCATAAAACCAATTGGGTATTACCGATATTATCGATAAAATGATCGGTTATGTTTTTTAAGTTAGGGACTTCTTGGACATGATACAAATAACCTACTATTTAACCTATGGACCCCCCCCCCCCCCAGGCCCGGGCACTACGAAGATATTTGATATCTGTGCACATGTACAGATAGTAATACAATATATACTAACAATACAAATAATTACCCTTTATGTGCTGAACACAAAGAATTTCATTGAAGACTCTTGCGAAGCCGTTTTTTATGTACAACGGTCATGGGAAAATGACGTCAATTTTGCAACACCTGTAAAATAATACACGTTGTCTAAATCTGCAAGTTTTGTGTTAAATATATTTAATTTGGTTCTTCTAGAATAGATCTCAACATAAACTAAGTTTTCCAAAAGTTTAATTTAAAGTGTGAGGCTTATTGAATTTTCCTTCTTTTTGCCCAATTTATATTGCTGATTTAGTGTTGTATATATATCCATGTGTGGTATAAGTTTCATGCAAATTTTTGCCTGTCAAGTTGTTTTCCTAAGTGTGGGTCCCCAGTGGCCCCCCCCCCCCCGGGCCACTTACGGGAGTGAAAACTCCTTTGTAACTTAAGTGGTTTTAAGGATCACCATTTTTGACCCGATTTTGACATCTTTTGGACATCCAATTTGGTGGCAAAATTATTTGATAGTTACACAGTTCCTTGATTCGTGGTCATATAGTGTCCAAGGTATGTCAAAAGATCAATTGAAATACTTTTTCATATGTACTAAGGTTTGTTGTTTTGGCATATGTCAAAATGGTTTCCTTTTCACATATTTTGACGTTAGCCATTGTCATATATTTTTGACAAAATATGTCATAATATATATATTATGGAGAAGTGTGTAAGTATCAATCCATTGCACTGAATCAACTTTTGTGTTATTGTGCCTTATACTACAATGGTTGTGGTAAATACCGGTGTTTCCGTAAATCTTCAAACACCTATAACACAAATTTAACAATTATAGAGCCACAAATCAAATTTATAGTCAATGAATAATTATATATATGCCTGGATAAAAACAACTCCATAACAGACCATTCTGAATTTTTTTTTAAATGAGTCAACATCCATATATAGAATGAAAAAATTCAATTTTTCGCCATATTTGCCTTTATTTATATGTGACGCTCGTTTAGAGTTAGGATTTCCTGGTATCATTATGGTTATGGGGTAACATGACATTTCTAATTATGTATTGACACATTTATTTGATTTGCGGCTGATATTAGTAAATTTTTACACATCCTTGGTTTACTAATTCAGATTTTGGCTGTTCTAAAAAGCTTGTTAAGACAGGTAGGTTTATTTTTAAGGATATTATCGGACTATAACTATGCATGTTTATTATTTGTGAGCTACTACAAGAAGCATATAGGGCTATCATTGTTTCTCCAAAATGGCTTGCTTTAAAAGCAATTCAAAAATGCTGCATTTAGATTAATTTACAGGTAATTATTACTTTAATGTATTGGGGGTATTATTTCGTTGCTCTAAATGTGTCATCACATTAATAAAAACTGCAAAATCCTATTTCCCAACTGTCCACATGTACCAAATGGATCCAAAACGATACAAAGAGTGACACACCAACATGGGATACGAGTAAATACAAAACAGTGTATCGCACATCCAATGGGTTGGAAAAACAATTTAATACAGTATCATTCTTTGTCAATGGATAGAGACCAGCTCCAGTGCAGATGTGCAGTAGAGATCAGCTCTAGATAGTGAAGGTGAAGAAGTAAAACACAGAAATATCAGACCCGTTAACAAAATCAAATCTAAATAACTAAGGAGTTCATCATAAGGTGATCA
>JAMKCH010071089.1:0-48901 GCA_023653785.1 Ophioderma brevispina
AGAATCTTTAACGCAACCACGAACTGCAAATTTTTCTCCGGCAGAGAGAAAATCGGATTAGGATTTTCCTCGGAGGGCCACTTGGAGGATATGAATAACATTGCCCTTAATAAATAAGGGTGGCAGATGGATTTGGTCAAGCAAAACTGGATCGTTTGCGTTCCTTTTATCATTCTTCATGATGTGATTGGTTGTCAATTTTAGGCCAAGACATTTTCAACACCCACATCGGGCACGATTGGGCATTATCCCACCCCGGCAAATTTCAAGGTATTTTTCAGCTCAAAGGGTGAGACGACCTCGATTCGTAACACCACAATCCCACAACTCTGTCCTGTATGGCACCATTTGGAGTCTACTTATCAAAACGCTTGAATAATGTATCACAAGAGCTACATAATGTTGAACTAGGAATTATCTCGATTTATTACCATGAATTATTGCATAAGACTTCTTTGTATATGGGTACAAATTTAAACAAAACTCTGGCCATTGATTGCAGTCCGGTAAGTATTTAAATTTCCCCACGGTGTAGTCTGTTCACATGACCCAAGAGAAGATTTCAATAGCTTCCCACAATGCATTGCTTCCAATGGAGGTTTTTGTACGGTACTGATGGGGGGGTCGTTAGTGATGAACTGGCTAAGTGACGTACTGCACTGATCCACAAACTTGCATTTATTTAGAGTGTTTCATCTAACGATCCACATGGCCACCTGTACAAAACTTCCAGGAAGCAATGCATTGAGGGAGCTACTGGTATCTTCTCTTGTCACAGACTTTGAAGGATATTATCTAATTGGTACTGCGCAAGATTTAACGGTATCATCCATCAGATAGAATGTGTGAATGAAACTACATCTTCAAATATCTCCGGAAAACAAAGGGGTTCTATGGATGTTTTGCATCAAGGGCTGTTACTTACTTGTTTGTCTTTGACATGTATCGTACTTGGGTCCCTTGACCTATAACCCATTGCGAGAAAATTTTCACATTTTTTATCGGGTACTTCGGTACCTCACAAACATGAGAAAAGTAAACATGCAATCGCTACGGTAGCATCCATTTTTCCCCACAATATTCCTTTCGAATGTTTCCAGTCTTTGAGAATTTTCAAACACTGGTTTCATTTACGTCATTTTTTTCTCGATTTTAGACGGGATTAACGCTTCCTACTTACCAGACCGCCGACCGGTGCTTATTTTCCTTGTTGATTTTATTTTTCAGCAATTTATCATATATGTACACGGCTTAAGGATGACAGACATGCAACCTGTATTAAATGATCCAGAAAATTTATCTAATCATTTTAATTGAAATCTAAATAAAGATATTATAGGCTGTATTTGGATAGGAAACCCAACTGCTCTGCCAAAAAAAATGTGGGTCCAAAATTCTGCTTGCTTGCTAACTCTTGCCCTCGCTCGCCTCTGCAATGCGAGAAGCTCTCTCTTGTCTCGGAGGATCATTCATTTTTCTTTCCTCTATAGAAGAAGAGGGCCGAAAGGAGCAGGTAAACGAAGAAAAGAAGTAGTGATTCGGCTTATCAACGTGTGAGTAGTCTCTCTCCATATTCCGATTGCTCCAAGACAGGGACAGACATAGACACAAAAGCATGAGATACCTAAATGCCGAAATCAACAAGTTCCGATGTCTGGAGTATAAAAGGAGTTTATTAGATCAATCCGGAGATAGCGCTAAACTTGCCTGAATAGCGGGAAATCGGAGGGCAGAAGATGATGCTGCCTACTCTCCGTCGATTATTCAAAAGGATGTTTTTCTCTTATATTTTAGTGCAGTTATTAATCTTTTGGAACAAGTGGGATAAACTTTTACACTCCTTTTCCAATGAGAGTAAAAATTTCAGACAAAATTCAACGTCGAGGAAAAGTAAGAGTGCCTCTAGCATTTATTTATTTTGCATTGGAGCTTGTTTTATTGCTGAAATGTGAACACTTCCTGAAAGGGGGCCAAAAATTGGTATATATATTTTACCAGTCAGGATGGGATAGGGACACTTACAGGGATTAAATGGAGGACACCAACATTGGTCAAATTTTCGTATTCTCAAATATTGCCTACGATATAGATCTATCAAGGTTTATTTATTTTTCAAAGAGCTAATTAGTCTTCGTTACCTAATTACAATAATTTTTAGTTTCAATTTCTTTCTATATTATGATGATCTATTTTGTATCTAGTGTATACACATGTAAACCAAGGATGCCACCAATCACATGTTTTTTTGCTTTTGTGGCATCTTCATCCTCCTCACTTGCTATTATATTTCAGAGGGTGTTTTGAGTCAATCCCACAATGCACTAGTTTTTTTGGGGAAATTTCAATCAATTTCGCTCATTAAGATTTTTGATTGATTTGAGATGAACTGCCAAAATTCTAATCACAAAAATCTTAATTACACTTTTACAAAAAGTAGGGAAAGATATTCTCCCTTGTGGTACTAAAACTACCCAAGTTAGGTATATATATCATAACTAATTTCCTAAAATTATAGAGTCCCTGCTGTTTGGTGCATAGTCCTCAAGTCCCATTCCAACCCACGCTATTTTAAAGACATTTACGCATCAAAGGTTGTGAACAACAGTATTTTTTTCCCTAACCATGCACGACTCTATAATTAAGAGCCCTAGAATTTGGCTCTGAAAATATCTTAAAAATGCCCTACAACAATGGAACTACTCTTTCAATTTCACGGCTTGTGCAGCAATTGCATATTACAGCCCTAGCAGATAGTTCAGAGGGAATATCTTATGGAAACGGAGAATGGAAATCTCTCGAGGAAGCTGGATTTAAAAATTGCATTTCAATTTGCATATGACATGTTTTCAGAATTGACTGAGGTTAGTTGCCCAAAGTGTGAAAAAAATTCATATCGGAGCAAATATAGCATGTTTTAATTTAAGAGTCATTTCTAGGGTAAAATTGTTTTCTATATTATGAATTTTTAATTGAAAACCCTGTATCACACACCATTTTGCTACAAATATTGATTTGGTGGCCAAATTTTGTCCGAAAATCACACTATTCGGGTGACAAAATTTTCACCTATTCAATTTTGAATCTGTACAGAGTCTACAATATAACATAGATATTACCCATTTATAATGTTATATATCAGCTAAATGTAATAACTTATTATTCAAGTATTGGTTTGACATTATTTCATAATTTGCATACCAGAACCATTCAAAACTTGACATGTCCCCTGACAAACTATTCAACATTTAGCAGCTTTTGAAAAAAAAATTCTGCCTTTGCAAATCACTCTCTTGAAAGAAGATCTACATGGTGGTTTTACCTGTCAGTATGCGTAAGTTTAAAATAAGCTTCAAATTCATAACCTAAACTTGCTTCATTTCAAGTAATAGGAATAATTCCAAAAATCCAAAAAGGTTTCCCCTACCCCTTGATTTTTCCAGGGCGTGAAAAAAATTGTCGTTCAAATAAAATTGGACTAACTACGAGAAAAATAGAAGAGCTTAGGCTTACAAATTTAATCGGTTATGCCCAAAGCAAGTCCCTACATAGTTTTGGTATTAATTTTTTTCACCACTGTCTAAAATTTGAGAATTTTTTTTTTAAACAATTTGTGAATCCAAATTTTAACCTAACATTTTGGCGTTTCGAGAACCCGCCAAAATAACGAAAAGGGCTATTGTTGAAAGTTATCGATTAATGCCCAAGACCATTCCTCACAAAAATATAGGATTAAATTTTTTGTCAAACTGCAAGAATAGTTGAGAATTTTTTTTTTTTTTATCAAAGCAAGATGCAATTTTTCAGCAAAATACCATAGGTTGCTTTATGGGACTCACATTGCGCATACCCAAAATGCGATGTCTTGGAACGCATCCACATGTTTGCATTTTTTTATTATTATACACTTCAGAGTTGGGTTCTACACAAAATTTTACCCTAGAAACCTGGTTTTTTTCATTGTTAAAGCACCTTCCTTTTTTACACTTTGGCATGTAAAACCTAGCGAATCTGAAACCATGTCATATAGATCACACGCACACAGCCAGTAAAACTACAATTTTTTGGGTTATTTGGTCTTTCATATTTTCAGCCCCAAGTTGTTGGGATTGCTATGCTTTTGCTATGTTTTTATTCACAGAGACCCTTAATTGTTATTGCTCATTCTGCCACTACTGCACCTTGACCAAGTAAAGATTTTCCACTTCATTCACCAAATTTTTCTTTTTGATTGAAATTTATATTAACAAAAGTCAATCAAAACATTCCCTCTGGATCTTGAGGAAGGGGTTAGTTTCTATTTCCAACTCGCAGAAGTTCTCCCCATTTTTAGGGTCTAAAATTTGAATTTGATGGTTTCCTGGGCACTTTTACTAATGTTCAAAACACAACCTTGGACAGGGTTGAACTTGCATCTATTTGGTTCACAGCAAAAGTGCAATTCCTCATGATCAATAATTTCCTTACATATTAATTACTCGAATAGTTGCACAAGGTCAATAGGGGTCATGTTAGGGGTCAAATTTCGGGTAATAGCGCTCCCGGGTACCGGGACTCGAAATGTTGTTATGTTTCCAAAAATAATTTGGGAAAAAGAGCTAGTCGCACC
The DNA here is from genome assembly GCA_023653785.1 of Ophioderma brevispina. Lineage (NCBI taxonomy): Eukaryota > Metazoa > Echinodermata > Ophiuroidea > Amphilepidida > Ophiodermatidae > Ophioderma > Ophioderma brevispina. The sequence goes on from JAMKCH010071089.1 coordinate 4,607, forward strand.
TCGACGCGCACATTTGACAATACCATTATGAACTCATTGGATTAACTATGTTCAACTGTTCAAACGGTGCCAAATTAAATTTCTCGAAATCACAAAACTTAACCACAAATTTCAGAAATCCTTCCATTTATGAAATCAAAAAATGAAATTTGCACTATCAACAAATTCATCAGAATTTTAAATTGTGTTTAAAATTCTAAATAAACTAAATTTGTAGCACACCACCTTGTAAGTTACTAGAAAGGATTGGGGTTCTCCATTCATAAACTGGCCGCCGCGCCGTACCACTTTTGCCCATCAAAAAAATCATCGTCGATAAATTCCATAAAATACACAGTTTACCCAATCGGCAAATGTTTATGACCTCAGTCTGAAACACATTTTCGTGCACAGAAGGCAAGAAAATGGCGGTCGTTACCGAGAACTCGTCTTCTGCCACCTGGTCCAACCCTATGGAAAAAATTTTCTAATACACGGAAAGGCGCTGTGGCTTATTTTACGGAACTTCCCTAACAATTTCTTTCCACCTTTCCAAAATGCAAACTTGTTAAATTTTGATATGCGAATGTTTTTTCCTGTTTCTCGTACACTGATTCAAGATATTTTTTAAAACGAAAACCGTGTTTTGTAGCGTTGTTGAAGGTCCTACTCAAGGCAGGACATTTTTAACAGCTGCAGGTACAGCTTACACAGTCAAATTGCATTTGGTTCATGTTAGTGGATCTGGATTCCGCAATTGTCTAGTTATCATTTTATCATTAATTATTGCTAAATAGTAACAACGTAAAGAATTCAAGAGTCCTGCTCCAAGATTTTGTTTCAAATATATTTACATTGGTGACGATAAATTAAAACACTCAACAAGCGTAAGATGTGGCGATTTCATGCCCTGATCAAATTGCAAGCTTTTATTTTTATTTTGTGGAGTTCTATCTAAAGAGAACTGTATTGGCCTTCACTGTAGTGTCACAATGTTCCGAAATGTTTCCCAACACTCGCGGCGTGAGATGTAAAGCCATATTTTTTGTTTCATCCTAAAAAATTGATTTTTATTAAAATACCCAGGTTAAGGGAGATTAAAAACATAAGTACGGACTTATATGATGGGAACTTGACGGAGGGATGCAAAGATTGTACAATAAATAAGGTGAATTTAGTATGCAAGATCACAGCAGAAAGAACATTGAATCTTGAATGTGTCTTCACATAACATGTAGGCCAAACGTCAGGAAGATTACACGTGCGGTTTGTTAGTGATTTTAGGATTTACGAGTATCGAGCGGTGAATTCAGTACCGGGACGCGAAGCTTTCCGAGCGAGTCCGGTTTTCCGGGACTCGCTTGCAATTTACTAGTCATGTGATCTAATAAATCATAGGTATTTAAACACACAAAAACTCTGACTTTAATGCTATGTTAACCCACAAAGTGTTAGTCTTAGGGAATTGTAGGAGTCGAATTGGAAAAAATCATCAACTTTCAAAGTCCTTAATGTGAATAGAGAATTAGGGATTTGTAACAACAGGAAAGCCTTTTAATTCAGATCCAAAGCAAGATCCAAAACTCAAATGCAATAACATTACAAGGCCATTTCTATAAAGATGCATACATACTGCTCTATTCTGTGAGTGCACCCAGGCAAAGTCTATGGGCGTTTTTGCTTTGCTATCCACGGCGGAGCCGATTAACTCAAAATTTGTAATCAGATGTTTTGGTGATCGGCTTGCCATGGGAAGGATAAAAACATATTATGAAACGTTGGATCATGGATCGGGTCCCCACCCATTAAAAAATTGCAAAATAAAAAGTTTGGCCTTATCTCAAAAAGTGAGGAGGATTATGAGAAGCGGATAATTTTTTAGCAGACTTACTTAAAGCGGGCACTGGCAAATTTTTCACCAACTATGAAAGCGGCCATGCTTTCTCAAATGCCTTCGTCTAGGCCATTGGAAGACAAGATATATTTTACACATAAAAATAACATACCCCAAAACAGAGAGGACATTGATATTGAATATGAGGATAAAGACTCCAGGTAAATTTGTAGGCCAACTTTTAGTTTTCCATAACTTAATTAATCAACAAATGTGTATATCATGAATATTTTTGACTCGTATTCACTGATATTAAAACACAAAGGTTATAGACTCGCTCAAAAATGGTGCATAGCGTGGAGAAACATGCAAAAGAGTGCGTTGTTATTGTGTTATTTAGCCATTTTCGTCGTCTGAATTAAGCGTCGCCGGGGACGGCTAAATTATAAAATTGTTCTGTTTACCCATAAGGAAGCTGATTTGGTTCGTATCATTTCGGGTGCAGGCCTTGTATCTAGCTTTGACAACCATGCAAAAATATCGATTTGAAAAATCTTGAGGGTTTGCACTATTTTCAAATGTGCCAGTGTCTCTTTAAAGGGGGATACACAATTTAAATCCACAAAGTTTCCATTTTGGATTGAATGACTTACTCCAATAACCGATCTCTAAAGTTTCACGCCGATATTTCAATCAGTTTTGATTATGGGCGCAATAAAAGGCTCTAAAAACATCATTGTTTAAGCCCATTGAAAAAGCTAATCGATCAAAATAGAGCAGTTGTCTCATAATATCCTTCAGCCCTAAAGATTTTCAAACGGTTGGTATTGTAAATGAGAAAAACAGTTTTCCGACAAAAAAATTTTGATTAATTCCGGGGAAAAACTGAGGGTCCCTGGGGAGGATTGATGATTGCTATTAGCGATGGAACAAGGCACTTTATGAGACAAACAATGATGTATTGAAGCTCTCCCCATTTGTCCATAAACCTAACAGGACAATTTCGCCATGCCTTGTTCTCGATTCTAACTAAAGAAATAGCTAATCTTACATGTGTAAGTTAATCACAGTGCTATCAAAGCAGCACAAACTCTCTCCCTCCCATCTTCCTGCAAGTTGTAGTCTCCAATTCTGCAAAGGACAAATTGGCCACTTCAATTCACGTCACCCAAAACAATTGTTTGTCGAAAACGATTGACTGCTAATGGAGAAATCAACAGTTCTTTTTAAAATGCCACTGCACGTTGATGAAACTACTTAGGTGAATTTAAAAAATGTTGTCACTCGAGAGCAAAACATTGTGTCTAAATGTACAATTGTGTACTCTCTCAGAGTAGGAAAGTTGCCCGTATAGTGAATATTCAGGTTATTTAATGGAAACATGCACGGAAGAAATGGATGATCCCCCATTTTGGGATAATATCGGCATCAATCATCCAACATCCCTGTGTTGTTTCCTGCAATTACGCCAAAAGCGGAGAGGGGCTTTAAAGAGATGCTCGCGTGACGCCGCTACACAGCATCCAATTTACCATGCGCAGGACAAATCGCCTCTTCTTCGCTTTTTTTTTTTTTAAGGTCTTCTGGGGAGAGTGCAAGGAGTTGCTGCTAACATTCCCTTGGAGTAATTGAAAATTGGCTCTCAAAATGAAAAACTGAATCCCATATTTTCCTTTTGGGAATTTATAAAGAGACAGAAGGGATATTTTAAAAGCCCAGGATCAATCAGAGATCCTCCCTGACCGAAAACATACATTATCCATGTAAATTCAAGGAATTTACAGGCTGATGCCACTAATTGAATGTGATGAACTATTGAGGCTTCACAGTCGGGTTATTAAATATGGAGCAATATAAAAGATAATTTTTATTTGACAAAAACACCACAAAAACTGCTTAGATACTATTATCACGGAACATTGATACATTCAATGAGATACTGAATGTAAGTAAGTGGTTGTATTGTCGTTGTCATGGTTATTTATAAATTGAAGATCATATTTTACTTAGCAAAAATGAACGAAAGCTAGACATATTTGAATCTATCATTAGTTCAATTTCTAATAAATTTCTGGGCTAATTGGAAATATAAAAAATTTGGTGGGGGTTTGTGGTTATTTATAATGTGCAAATCACATTTCTATTTTCCTAAGCAATGTATGAGCTCACCAGGCTAATAGATCTGAATATCTTATCCAAGTCAAATAAGCATTAATGGTTATTTCATTTGAAGGTATAATGGTTGAGGCCTGCATGGTTACTACTAAAGTACCAGAGCTCTATTAACAGATAGTACAAACTGTTTTACTTTTTTAATTATTTAGCTAAAAGGAACATGATTGTGACTGCGTTTTAATCAGTTGAATTTAAAAAAGGGTTGGTTGGTAGTTTGCAACATTTTACAAATGGAGGAATGAGTCCTCAGATAAGGTTAACCACCTCCACTTAGGGTTATCTTTGGAAATTGACTAACCACAACACAGGGATCATTGATGCGGACCCACAGCTGTGACATGCAGATTTTTGACCCAATTGGACCAAGTTGGAGACCAGATACCCCCCCCCCCCCCATATTAACCCCTTCAAGATTGGAAATGTTTCCTTTTGTTACGAAAAAACATCCAAAATGTGGTTGCCACACCTCACACAACACACCATTGCTTTCTTGGGCCACTTAGGTTATAATAACTACTAGGATGATGGATCACATTTATCCACATCCAAATAAAGGGGCAATCAATTTATAGATACAAACTTTGATATAGAAAATTTACAGAGAAAAATGTACAGATAAAAATTTACAGAATAAAATAAAAAATTTACAGATAAAAAATTTCAGATACAAAATTTGAATTAATCTGATCAATTTTAGATTATAAAGGTAAGGAATAAGAAAATCATGCCTGAAATAGTGGGATTGGGAATCACAATCACATTCCAGTGAAATTTTGATACTTGGAGGGAAAGTTTTGCACTGTAAAATAAAGAAATAGAAATATAGTTAGAAATTCATTTAGGAATTAAGGAAAATTTTGAAATCTTGGAGGGGCAAAAGTTTGGAATGGTATCCCCACTTGAAATTTTGCACTTTTTCAAGTTCTGCTTCTGACCGAGATGAATTAGTTGATCAATGGGTTGAAGAGTGAGTTGCAGTCCAGTTAATGCAGGGTTAACATTTTACTCCACAATTGGGGAAATATCATTACACAGTGGCGTACCGATCGGGGGGGGGGGGGCAAGTTACCCCTCTGGCCGATAAAGCGGGGCGGATTATGGGTCCAAACATGGCATTTTTTATCCCTCTTTTTTCGGTGGAATTTCAACCAATTCAGGCCCAAATTTGGGCAAAGTTAAAGTAAATTCGGCAATTTTCGCAAGCTACGCGCGCATTTCGCCAAGTTCAGATTTAATTGGAGCAACAAATCACGTGGGTGCTTTACAAATTTGCCCCCTTTGGGCGGGACACGACTTGGAAATTGCCCCCTTTGGATCGACCCTTGCCTCGGTACGCCACGGTAAAGGACACATGCATGCAGGCATGCACGCAGTCGCACAACAAAAACCAACACAAATATGTGATCCTTCACAGTGGACAACACAAAAATGAGAGCAATAATTTACTTCCAATCTGTTTGCATTAGGACAATACTTTGATGTGCAATTGGATAATATATTTTGACCGCAAGTATGGAAATAAGGTCGTATGAGACACCATTTTTCCAGTAAGCCATCACAATAGAAAAAAACTAAATTGATTAAAGGTAGAATAGAAGACATTCTGAAGTGAAAGCAGTCCCATACGTCCTTTGACAACCTTTGTAAAAAAATTTTTAAGACCCGGGATAACCATCTTTAATTGATAACATTTAACTTAAATTCCTGAAAGCAGTAGGCATCATATTTTATCGAGGGACATCATTTGCTTTACAAAGCTCCCCTAAATGTACAGAAATAGGAAAATATTGGCAACAATTTCCAGTTCTAATACCAACCCCTCCCCCTCGCAACCTTCGATGATACTGAGCCATATATCATACATTTTAATGACAAGCCCAGCAGGCAATAATATCATTATTTAAAATCAATTGAGAAGTATTTCTCTCATTATAGATTGTGATTGATTTTGATATGAAACTGCAAAATTCTAATCACAAAATCCTCTAATTGCACTTTTACAAAAAGTATGGAAGATTCTCCCTTGTGGTGCTAAAACTACCCAAGTTAGGTATATTATCATAACCTAATTCCTAAAATTATAGTCTGCTGTTTTGCAACAGTCTCAAGTCCCAATTCCACACTATTTTTAAGACATTTACGCATCAAAGCTGTGAACAACAGTATTTTTATGCCCTAAACTATGCACGACTCTATAATTAGGCCCTAGAATTTGGCTCTGAAAATATCTTAAAAATGCCCTACAACAATGGAACTACTCTTTCAATTTCACGGCTTGTGCAGCAAACTGCATATTACAGCCCTAGCAGATAGTTCAGAGGGAATATCTTATAGAAATGGAGAAATGGAAAATCTCTCAGAGGAATCCTGGATTAAAAATTGCATTTCAATTTGCATATAGATCACACGCACACAGCCTGTAAAATACAATTTTTTAGGTTATTTTGGTCTTTCATTTTCAGCCCCAAGTTGTTGGGCTTGCTATGCTTTGCTTATTGTTTTTATTCACAGACGCTTAATTGATTAATTGCTCATTCTGCTATCTACTGCACCTGTTACCAAGTAAGATTTTTCTGCTTTTCACCAAATTTAATTTTCAAAATTCAATCAAAACATTCCCTCTGGATCTTGAGGAAGTGGTTAAGTTTCTATCTCCAACTAGCATAAGTTCTCTCCATTTTTAGGGTCTAAAATTATGAATTTGATGGTTTCTGGGCACTTTTACTATGTTCAAAACGCACCTGGGGAAAGGGTGTGAACTTGCATCTAATTGGTTCAGCAAAAGTGCAATGCCTCATTGAATGATCTTCTACAATTAATTAAATAAATTGAATTTTATCTGTTTTATGTACAAATCTGAGCCATGCATAATTGCCCCAATATTAACCTTGTAGGTAGAGCTCCAAAAACCAATCTTACAGCCCATCCTTAAATTTTTGAGGGCCAACACATAATGTTTTGGTTTGACTCAGGAATTGTGCCATCAATTCCACAAATTACACTGTTAATCCCTGTGTAAATTTGATTACGTGCCTGACAAATTTGGAATTTAGGAAGCTCCTCCAAAGAAATTTGATTTTGGAGGAGGAAAATGGTTCACATGAAGAAAGAAATAATCTTAAACCCAGAACAACACAAAAAAACATGTTTGGCAAGCGACCACAAAATGTAGTTACAGTCCCATGTGATGCAAATCAGCAGCAAATGTGTCATGAAAAGCACACAGACATGTACGCGTACATATAGGGCACAAAATCGATTGGCCTAGACCAGGCCAAGGGGACATACACACTGGTGGAGTGTCTCCAGGGCTTGAAATAAGGATTTCAGATACCAAGGAGCCAATTTTTAAACATTTTATGCCCTGGTCTAACCAAATGTACACGTTTTGGTTTCATAAACAGGGGCATTTTTGCCTTTTAGCAGGGTTAAATCTCCCACCCCCCCAGTCTTGGCTTATTTTAAAGGTGCATGCAGCGAGAGATTTGACGCATCCAATATGATCATAATGTAAATTTTAAAGATTAGATACTCAAAAGATTTCTTACCTGTATTAGGCTACAAGAAATGTTCTTAAAAGAGGAGAGAAAAGGTGATTTGCATTTGCCTATATTTCAATATAAAAACATGATGAATTTGATTTGCTCCATACGATATTACAAAATTTCACAATTTTTGTCAACAAACATGTTCTCAGTTAATCCTTTCAGATGCGGGGGATATTTGTGGAAAGCTTTACATCAGGGCACAAATCAGTACTTTTCATTTTTTAAGGCACACATATGGTGAAATCTTCTTGTTGACACCTTTAAACCTGCAGTGGCTAGCCATCCTCAGCCACGCCACCCAAGGGTTCCCAGCTTCAAACCATTCCAAACGTTACACTTTTTTCGTTCCTTTCCTCCCACTTCTCCTGGGACATTAAAGACATATCAGAGATTTCAAAAATATTTGAAATTTGCAGGGGTAATGAGCTTCAAAGTGAAGGATGCGTTTGCAGAATACTCAATAAGTTACCTTTTCAGCGTGATTGACAGAAAAAAGGAAGAAACGGCAGAGTTCAAAGATCATTCGCCATTCAATTACGTGTTGTTCGTAAGTGTCCGTTTTCGGACTAGTAAATTAATAAAATTCCGATTCTCTCCTTATAGTGTCGTTCTGGTCTTATCATTTGAAGGGTATTTGGATACCTGACTTGTTGCATACATGCCAAAATCTGATTTTTGATAGTTTTTTTCTATTGCTGATTTATCACATCAGCTGATGTGTCTTTAAAGTGACAGGAGATTTTTTTAAGGATACAATTTCTCTCAAATTTCCTGGACGTTTGTTAGCCACCTACCGAGACGTTTGGAAGTGTAATTTGTAACAACCAGGTTGCAAAAGAAACCAACAAAACCTTGTTTTGAACTTGCTTGCTGGTCGTAATTGTCGCTTAATTTAATAAAACCAATTATATTGTCTTCAAATAAATACAGTAATAGAACATGTCACAATTTCAGGTATCAGATTGATAATTTAAAGGGTCCTATGACAACCAAATTTTCTGGGGCATTTTTATTGAGAATGTTCTTACTTGGAATATGCCACACTAAATTAAAACAAACAAGCACAAAATCGCTAACATTCTCTAAATATACTGGTATTTTATTTCGATTAAAAACATTTGTCTACCACATCTATTTTATACTTGTATATCTACCTTGGTAAGCATCTCCTTACTTAAACTATTATAATATTGTTTGGGCTGATGGAAACCACTGCTAACTTGAATACTATATTAAAAAAATCAAAAAGAAAGTCATGATGTTATGCACTGGTTCCCACTGCTTGCTCATTCTTACCTTTATTTAAACAATTAGCTCTGAACCCTTTATGACATTCATGAAATGCAGAAGGCGATTTTTATGTACAAGTTTCTCAACAACGTTCTTCCTATAAACTTTAACAACATATTTCGCATGAATGTTTCTTATCATAATTATGCCACAAGGGCCGCTCCGTCATTACGCCAATCTTACTTTAACACTAATCTGGCATGAATAATATACTCCTTCATGGCCTATACTATGGAATTCTAAATCTCGGATAATATCACAAATTCTCGGACTCTTCCCCAGTTTAAAAACATTACAAGAAATGTTCCTTGTTTAGCTTATGACTAGTATCTGCCACAATTATGTCTCCCGCATTTTATGTAAAATATATTATGTATTAAATTATATACTATTGTATCTGAATATGCCAACATTCTATGCACCGGTCTCGCCATTTTGTCTTGCACCTGATTATCGTCGTTTTTTACTGTTTGTCGTTGTGATTCTGTGGCCCGTCCCTCACGAGCCTTGCTCATTCGGTCACCTACCAATGTATTTATACTTTATTGTTTAATATAATGTCAGTCTGGTAAATAAACTGAAACTAAAATTGTTCCCCATAGAAAAACCATGCTTTGAGACTTTCTCTGTCGTGCACGACAGAAACTCAATCATCATCTTTTACATAAAGACGGCGTATTTGCTTATTCACTTCAGGTTGTGATCTAATACACTGGTAAGCATCCCAAATATGTAAAAAACCGGGGGTTCGAGAAAAATTGGGGGACTTCTTTCGGAGATCTCATGTCTCTTTAGAGAGTTAGGGATAAACTGGCAAATGTAGGACATGTGTAAGATATCAAAACATTGTCATGAAACAAAATCATACAGAATTCACTCAATATATTTGAGATGTATTGCTAGATGAAGTTTACAAATTATACAAAATAGTAATACAGAGTGGCAATAAGAAGGTAAGGCTATTAAACTGGTTAAGATGACATACATTGTGAGATTTCTCACTATGAATTTTCTAAGTGTAAAGTCACTATTTCCACAGTTAAGGGCATTGTTCCTGTCTCTTTGGGCCCCTCTGACTATGCAAAAGTATAAATTTTTGAAGGCAGGCCATTTTTCCTCAATTGTCGTCCTAAAATTTCATCTTCCAAGTCCACCCTTAAGCTTCCCAAGATAGAGGACCAACAAAACTGCTGTTTTTTATCTTATGATTAACCACTATTCATAAACATTATGAAGAAAAATCTGACTGGACCACAATCATTCCAATTCACCAAATTGAGTACAACCACACCGCATTGATTCTTTCTTTGTTTTTGGTGTCATTGGAAAGATATTCATGAAAACTAAAATTCTGAAAATTAGAGCTCTGTACCTCGTTCGTTTTCACTCTAACAGACAACAGCAATTTTAAAATTTGAGGGGGAAGTCCCCTCAAAAACATGTACGCGGTGTGAAATTCAATATTCAGAGTGACATAAAGTAAGAACTACAAACAAACACAAAAACTACACCAGGCCCCCTCAAATCTTCAAACTTGGCATTCAGGATACCTTTTGGCTGCAGATTGCAAAATAAGGTGATCAGAAAAAATGCACCTTGCTCCGATTAAAAGTTAACAGGGGTCAAAAATGGCTCAAATGCCCTAGGACCATACTTTGGGGGGCCATAAGTCAAAAAGTAAAAGTGATTATACCTTCCAAATTTGGGCGGCGAATCAATCTTGAATACTACCCAATGTGTACAATTTTTTACTTATATCAGCTTTATTGGAGAGATATAGCTGGTCGCCAAAAGCAAAAAGTCCAAATAAACCTTGACTTGACCCCCCTCAAAATCATGTCAGACATTCTGCAAACCAAATTCTGTCTTGAAATTTGGTTTAAGAGGTCCCCTGCTGAAGTTGTGTGCACAGTTTCAACATGGTGTCTAACTGCCATATGTAGGTAACAGGCTTTCAAAGAATCTAAACTTTCATCTAATATCAGACAAAGTTTCCCATTGAAATGTACACAGTATTCTGAACTTTGCAACCTGGGTATTCAAGTGCAGTGTTAGACTTTGAATCCAAGTTTGACCTTGAAGAACTCTAACAATGGAATTGAATCATATTATCACCTTATTAGCACCTGACCAAGGTATGGACCAAATTTCAAGGCTTGGGTGGTCTTGCTTGGTAAGGAATTTATAATACTTTAAAATTATTCTAATTGAATTATATGTAAACATGAACTGTGCAAGTTCATACCCAGTTTTGCAAAGTTCAGGTTTCCTGCGTGTTTCATGGAATTTTTCAAACTGAATTACATGAATTAGGGCTTTTGAAGAACTTACTTATAGAAGACACTTAGACAACCACAATTAAACTTTGGCCAAAATATTAATCAGGACCCCCCTCAACGTATTTCAAGCAGAATTTTGTGTGCAGAAAGTCCTGACATGGTTTTTCGGGGGGGCCAAGTCAAGGTCAACTTTGAATTTTACTTTTTGCGACAGCTATATCTCTTCCAACCCAACGAAGCTGATATAATTATAAGATTGTACACAAGGTTCGTATTTAAGATTAGCTATCTCCCAGCCCAAATTTGAAGTTATATCACTTTACTAAAATATTTGAACTTCTGGGCCCCCTAAAGTTTGTCCGAGTGGTTTTTGAGCCAATTTGGTGACCCCCTGTTTTTATTTTTAAAATTGGGGCCAAGGTCTTTTTCTTTCCACATATTTAGCAATTTTGGTCAGGCCGAGGTTTCCAGAATGCCAGTTTAAAGGATGCTGAGTGATGTAGCCTTACTTATGCCTCTGCATTTGAATTTCACACCGTAACATGTTTTTTGAGGTGACCGCCCCTCAAATTTAAAATTGCTGTAGCGTGAAAACGAAGAGGTACAGAGCTCAATTTTCAGAATTTCAGTTTCTCATAATATCTTCAATACACCAAAAACGAAAGAAAGCCATGAGGTGTGGTGTACTCGATTTGTTGGAATTGGCCTTGAATGACCCTGCATTGATATTGTTATGTACAGTGCGTTTGTTAATTAGCATACTGTGTAGTTGCTAGAACATTTACGCACAACCCTGGATTAATTTCCTTTTATGGACTGGTGTGTGCAATTTTTTTTTGTAGTTAGAATCATTACTTGACTTGCCTTGGTGTTTTCATGTATGTATTCAGATTTCTTATGAAAATGCGTGCTGTAGTAACAATTATATAAATTTAGGTGAATGAATGCTGTATGTCATGTTTTTTTAACCTGGCAAAACCAATAAATGGTGGGTTTGTTGCATTTTCCACACAAGGATCCTACCGTTTGTGTGCATGTATTTTTACAATCTCTGTAGACAGACTTAACTTGAATCTTGGGCTTATTGAAAGCTTAATTATAAGCTTATACATATAAATAGCACAAAAATAAATGTGTTTTATTCTCAGCTAATGCTACCGTTCCGTTAAAACATAATTAGTCCTGTGTGGGATGTGGTAGAGGAGGAGTGGTATAAGTAAGGAGGAGGAGGAGTTAAATCACCCAAAGGGTACAGTATTTACTAAAAATCATGCGGTATAATACTTATACATTCTTCTTGTTGTTTCAACTTTGCCGTTGTGTAATAAAGTCATTATGCTCCTTAATAATTAAAAACAGTAGTGGTCAATTATCATAATTAATGCGGTTATAATATTCCAGATTCGACCACTTGTGAACTTGAGTCAACTGTATTTGCATGGTTTATAGGTTCACATTGAAAAAAGTAATAGGGCCCTTGCACAGGTATCACTTGTAAGAGAAAGATTATAATGTAGGACTAATTATTCACAGTTAGTGTAGTTAGTCCTCATTAAAAATTATAATTACTTACTTATTAAATGTTAACTAAAATGTAATTCTGAGGTTAAAAATGATGATATCCACATTTCAAACAGGAAGTGCAAATATCAAGTAGCTATTCTTTGAAGCATTGCTCATGTCTTTGGGATGTAGGGCATGACTTACTTTGGTATTAGATACTGCCTTAAATACTTCTTTGGGGATTGGGGAATTCCAATTCTTTACAGGTGATTACATGTGGTATTTAAGGGATGCTCCTTCTACAAATTAAATCATACCGATTTTTAATCACCCTGTATGTATTTAGTAGGATAAACAAAGTAATATTTGTTATTATGTGTGTATGATTATCTCATTGATGTGTTAGCAAGTCAAGAATTAGGTTGTTCTTAGCGGTAATATTTATATGTAATTTTCTGATCCGCTATGTGTTCCAATGTGTTTTATTTTAGCCCACCCTGTATCACTGTGTTGCAGTAATGATGGCCACAATAAGCACAGCAACAACAAATAACCCTTGGTAAATCATAGGGGAAAAAACCCATGCATTGCAGGACAGTTTGTACTTTCGATATTTAATACAATCATTTGGACGTCATTTCACACACCCTATGTGTTAAATACGTACACAATACAGGTAAATGTTGATAATTATTTGGAAGTGACAATATAATATGCACAATGTGTTTATCCAGTCAAAAGTTAACCTCTTTCACAGCTTTTTGATTTTTGATTTTAATTTGCATTTTTTTTTTTTTTTTTTAAAAAAAAAACACTAGCAATTTTTTTTACAGTTTAAAAACCAAAAAACATAAAAAACATTAAAAAGAAAATTAATTTTGATATTCCTGGTTGGGTATGAGCTACGCTACATTAGCAATATTATTTATATCATATATTTGCCTGATGTGTACTGTAGAGGGGAAAAAGTAAACCATCATGTTTTACAATGTTTTTGTCTGTTTCACCTGTATAATGTTTAGGTCACCCTGAAATATTTTGACTTCATATTATACGTTTAAGAATCCTTGTTCCATGGGCTTCATAAATGTATACTTTTATATAGTTCAGAGGTAAACTTTTGAGCTTCATAAGTTTTAATTTAAAAAGGGCCATTACTTGAGAAAATGCACATGCAACACAACTGGGTCCCAGGTTAAAAAACATGACCGTATAAATGGTTTAGTTTCTCTGCATTGGCAAATCTTACTGGACTTGCATCAGTTTGACCAGCCTCATAATGGCAAGCGCGCCCCCTGCAGGACTTTGTGCTATTATTCATAGTCAAACTGAGAGCATGTGCATTTATTTTCTGCCAGTGCACTCGAAAGTACCATATTCAGCCATTAACCTCTAATATTCACATAGATGGTGAAACAGGTGTTTGCAATAGCAATATCATCTGCCCCTATCTTCAAAACAAAAGGGTTGTTTCCTCCCCACCAAACTTGGTGGTGAAATGTTCTGCACATGCAAGACTCAGCACATACCTATTTAAACCCTGGTAACTCCATATACTGTATGTGTTTGACATTGATTTTATTTGTATGTAGTTGATTCTACTTTGACTTTGACCTCATACACAAATATTAAAAAAAGTTTCCACAGGGATTCGACCGTAACCTTTCATCTATAGTCTCAATCTAGTAAACCATGTTAATGTCAACCGATTGGCAGAAAGCTTGTTTTGTGATACTTGAATCAATAACTTTAAGCAGAATAAAGCTCATACACAAACTACTGTGCATAGGCTAGTACACTCTAGTACAATTGCTCGCATCATGACGTGCCGGTGACTATGAGGTTATTTCTTGGGGTTGGTTATGCTAGAAATACCACAGAATGCATATCAAGTAAAAGAACCAACGCCACCTACAATTGGAACGAGCACCATTTTAACCAAATGACCCCAGTAAAACGGAAATATTGGCCTAAAATCCAATGTCATTTATGTCAAATCTCTGGGGTCTAAATGCGGAGATTGAAATAATACACATTCTCGTCTTGTGACTGACAGAAATAGCATCTAGTAAGTGGCCCATGGGGTAATGGAAAAGGACATTTGTTATATCTAACGGCTACAACATATCCGATTCCAATGAACTCTAGTCCTAGACTTTCTATGACGGGACATACATATCTGTCACAGAACTCATGTGAAGGCTGAGATAATACAAATATAATGAAAAAGCACTTAAATACACACCTGTGTGGGGTGAATAGGGTAAATAGGGGACCGGTCCCTCCTAATTATAATAATTTTACAGTTTAAGGAGATCCGGATGACATAGGTACTAGTTCAATGCGGGCACCACCGATCTCACAAAAATCCTTACAGAACTGAGTGAGAAAAAATGTACTCAGACCAAGCTATTGTATTATAGGGCAAGGACGCCCATCAGGGTGTATCCACCGTCTGGGACTTGTGACGGAAACCCCTGGTTCAAGACCAACCCAAAGTTGTTGACTTTGTCCTTTTTCTCTTCAGTCAAATCAGTGGTGTACCAGGGGGCGGGGAATCTTCTTTGCCCCCCCCCCCACCCCCCCCCCCCCCACCCACCCCCCCCCCGTAAAATTAGTGATTTCTACACGTTCCAATTTACAATTGAAACACAAACATAGGCCTTATACTATACTAACAAATTTTAATGCCTCACGGGCGGATTTAGGGGCGCATAAGGGCACCGGGGCGCATGTAGATGACGCTTATGTAAGTTCAAATCCCCACTTCAGATTTAAATCAACTGTTGAAAAAATTTGGCGCCCACTATATTGAGAAATCCTGGATTCCGTCCCTGATGCTTTCCCCCTGAAAAATAATATGTGCCCCCTTGTATACAACATACAAAAATTTATGTCCAAAAACAGACAGAATACATGTAGCAACACAGAGGCCAATGGGGCAGCTTGGAAAACAAACATGTGATCATAATGCCACCATCTGTATTTTGGAAATAACATTTATTCAGGATATCAGTTGAACCGCAAGCAAAACGAAGGTGGTATGATCGTGCAATGCACCTTTAACATCACGTGGCTCAATACTCAAAGTCGTAACCCAGATAAGGGGATTGTAGGAGTTGGATACAAGCTAACCACTTCGATGTATGCGATGGAAAAGTACAACTTTTTGGTTGAGGAGCGGCAGTATCCCCCAGCTATGTATACCAAGTGCAAAATGGCTGATACTGTATAAGTACTGTACTGTGAACATAAAAACGTGAAATCAAAAAACTCACGAAAATTACTTTTCAATAGATTGTATTGCATTGATGTCATTACGTGAAATTCAAAATTCTCGCGCATTTGCCAAACCTGTTAAAAAATCGCGAAAAATATCGTACGCGGAAATTGCACTTATCAGTACTTTCATTGTAACACTATTTCAAGCGTTCTTTGGCTAATGCACTGGCTTTGCTCAATACTTCTCTAATGAAAAAGTTTTTTTCACCAATATATTTCTTTAAGGATTGAAAAAAGGATGAAATGTATATAAGGCCACTTTATAAGCCATAGTCAGAGTGCCAAAATGGCAACAAGCACAATGCTCACTGGTCGGCACTCAAGAAGTATCGTGCTTGGATTTTCCGGAAATAACTACTCACAGACTGTATGTGTTCACACCTGGCAGAGGGATGACAAGTAGCATGGATAATATTACCATTGGTTGATAGATGAGTAAGCGCAATCCCAAATACATGGGTGTTGGGGATACACAACAATGCTATGACTAGGGCTTGACCCATTTTACTATAATTAGACGTAAATATTCTGGCACCAAATTACTACATGTAGGTACGCCCACATCCCCGCCAAAACGGGCACACAACCGAGTTTCACGAAGGCGCATTTCATGCCTGAACATAGCCAAAAATGTCTGTCATAGCAATCAAAAACCTAAAGGGTAAAGCTCAGTTCACACTTCCACTGCAGTGCAGTGCTGCTACCGATATATCAATCACTTTCTACTACAACTTGATGCAACCCACTGCAATGCAAGTTAAAACGAATTTAACTTTGTTGCAGTACTGCATTGCAGCATCTTGGGCAGAGACTGCTATTCGGGCACTGCAACTCACTGCACTGCAATGCAGTGGAAGTATGAACGGACCTTAAGGGTAAGGTACAGTGTACTTGTAGGCCTACACCAATTCGTAGCCACTAAAAAGTTTTGTACAATATTCATCCCAAAAAGGTTATGAATGGATGCTTATTTCTCAAGTTTTAATCATTTTTTTTTCTCAAGTGATTTAAAGGTGCATTTGAGATTTGAGCACCTTCTGTTTGTTAGATAATCTGGAGAAAAGTTTACTTCAAAAATTTCAGTTGATTTTGATCTTTCCTTTTGGCATTACATGTATGAACAGGGATGTACGGGGGCCTGAAAAGTGTGTGAATTTTAGCTGCATTGTTGTAAAAGCCTCCAAAATGTGCTGAAAATAAACTTTGAGCAACAGAAAGTCTGAATTTGGGTTATTACTGAAAACTTACATCCCTGTCTGAACAAATTTTGTACCAGAGTATCCCATAGGCCACTGTACTATATTTTTTTTTTACATAAAATACAAAATTGCTTTTTTGCAGAAACAATTTTCATTTTCATATCGGATTAAGCTCATATGCAATGCCAATGGTTCAGAGGATACAAAAATCTTAGCTTTTTTCTGTTAAAAAAAGGGGGGATCACAAAATGCCCCTTTGACATTACTGACAATATAACATTCAAGTACAAATGGTAAACTCCAGGGTCACACTTTCCCTATCAAGTATAATACCCTTCAGAATATCACTTATCTGGATTGATTTTTTCACAATATTTGATGGGTGGATGCATATAGCATGGCAAGTTGATAAAATAATATGCCCTTGGCAATGTTTTGATGATCTATAAAAGTCTAATTTTCTCTCCATCTTCCATTGACTTTTTATCTCAGTGTTAAGAAACAAAGAGTGCAATGCAATATATGGGATTGGTTAAATCTTCTCCTGACTAGTATCCATCCAAATTACTAACTATCAGAGGTGTACATTGAGATCTCACATCTTGCCCTGTGAGGCTTGCAATTTTAGTCAGACTAGAATCCTTTAAAGTAACACTTAATTTCTATTTTTCTTGAATTCAGACACCAAACAAAAGTTAGACAAGGTGGGGGGAATGCACTTTAACTGTATATGCCTAACTGTAATTTGGTGATTTTTGTGGTGCTATAAGCATGTAAAATCTAGAGATAACCGATCCAGGGTTTCCTCTGCCAATCTGATGGCCAATTTTTTTTTTAGTATTGGCCAATTACTCCAATGATATTCCTCATAGATTGAATATTATCAACGAACCCTAATGAGTACTGCAGTTGCAATAGTGGTTCAAACTTGGGAATTGATGACGATGAATATGTGTAGTCCACATTTGCTACGAGTCCGATGAGGAATTTTGGAGGATATGGTTAAGTTTTTTATTATAGCTCTCGTCTCCTGTTTCTACTTAAAACTGGTAAAATACCCATTGCCCCTTTCTTAGAATCGACAGGCTCACATATTTTTGCTGATCTGATTTTTGTAAAAATCCGCCCCGATCCAATGTCCAATACAAAAATCAGCTAATCCCCCCCCCCCCCCCCCCGGTATGCCACTGAAAGAATTCTTATAGATTTTGATTTTTTCTAAATATGAGCTTAGAAGTGGCAATGAAAACACAAAATGATACTACCCTTCCAAATTATATGGGTGCATCTTTTGTTTGTTAAATTTTGAATTTAAGGATTCAATATAGTGATTTATCATGTTCTAGCACCTCTGATGTATGGTATGTTCTTGGTTTTACTAGAAAAAGCTATTCTGAACAAATTTGGTTCATATCAAACCATTAATTTGTTAGGAGCTAAGGTGCATCAAAGTGTCCCTTTTTTGACCACTGTTGTTATTTAACCATTGTTGTAGTTTGTCTATTTGAAGGAAGAAATTAACAATTTTCGGTTCCTAAGATCAAATCTACACATAAGATTAGGCACACATACCGATACTAAAGAACGATTCCTGAAGATTAGATTTCATTTTTTTTAACATGTGGGGCTATGAATCACAAAATACAAAATTCCCTTTTAAATGATTGATGTATTGGAACCATTAAGACAATGCAAAATAACATCTTTTTCACATAATTTATAAAACATTTTTCTTGCTCATGAATGCAAAAGGGCCTCACTGGAACCAGCAAGTCATTGAAAACAACTACCCTACTATTGTCAGGAAACTTCAAAAAGAAATAATTGCAAAGGCAAGGCACTAAACATGTTTACATCTTCAAGCACAAATGTACGATGTACATGAGGTATACATGTTGCTTCCGCTTCTATTGCAGACAATTTTTCATGCCACAGATTGTTTGCAGTTTCAGAAAAACAATTTATAACAAATCTAATTATCTACACATTGGTACATTGCAGGAATGCAACGCTGATGACTTAAAGGTGCCCCTCAACAATTTTCTGTCTCATATGAAAGGACATCAGAAACATACCTAATCCAAAATATCGTTTGAATCCCACATAATATGCCATTTTACATGAGCAACAATACTAGAGTGTGTATTACCACAGCTCATAGATTACTGTATAATTAACTTCCTGTAACTGTAAACAAAAATACCCCATTTGCAATAGCTGCCAGGTGTTAGATTTGGTATATAGGCTATAACACTTAATAACAACAGTACAACACAGCTGACAGATGGCAGCTACTGCAGATGGGGGCCTTCTTGCACTAAACCTTTGACGTGTATGTTTGTAGCATAATAACCAGTGATAACAAGAAAGAAGTCAGCAGAAATATTTTACAGATGAAATGGGAATGACACAATCTTTATATTAATATTGGTGGTCTGTCTGTCTGACCGCGTCTATTTTCTCGGAGACCGAGGGTCGAACGTTCCTGAAACTTGGTGGGTGGGTGACCCTTGACCGTCCGAAGACTGAGTTTGTATTGATTAGCATAGTTGGCGGTGGTGTTTGTAACCCACCCTTTTTATTTTCAACCCACCCTTTTTATGAAAACACCCTTTATACTGAACTCAATAACCCACCCTTTTACTTGATGGGCTGTGACACGTAGTGTGCAGTGGGTTCTGAACTACATGTACATCCAGCATCCTTAGTAATATCATTGGTCTTGGAAGTCATTCTACCCATAACATGTCTAAACAGTTACAACCAAATTGTAAATTCCAGCAATTTCACTCACTCCATATCAATAGTGAAATACTCTTGAACCTTGCATTTCACTCTTTAAAAAAAATAATCTAAGAGTGAAGTCACTCTTTAATCTTCTGTTCTCAGTGACATTCAGTTAGGTTTCACTCTTCAGAATTGCAATTCACTCTTGAGAATTTTGCCCCAAGAGTGAAATACTCTTGAGAGAAAATGTGAGTGAAATTGCTGAATTCATATGACAGTGTATGGATGTTTTTATTTGTTTTCCAATATAGATACATCATGGCAAACATAATTCCACAGAAAAGAATTTGTATTTTATTAACCATTAAAACCCACCCTTTTATTTCTGGACCCACCCTTTTAACAACTTTCAGAATTTTTATAACCCACCCTTTCTAAAGCGTGGGTTACCAACTATGGTTAGTGGATCTAAGGTCATCACGGGTCATTCATGGTCAAAGGAGGTCAAATGGGGTAAACGGTGTATGGACATGAAACTTAGTGGGGTCGATTATTGATGCCACAAATTTTAAAGGCCACGACAAGGTCATCAGTGGTCATGTTTCTAAATAATACCAGAATCTCGTGATTTGATGGGGTGACCAGTGGGGTTGAAGACTGAGGATTGGGTAGGAGCCCTTTAAACTAAACACATAACTGCATACACCCCTGATATCAGTGTATAACTCTAATATTCCGATCCATAATAACCACAAGCAGGAAAGCTGAGGATGACAGCAATCCCATATTGCATTGCACTCGATATACTATGCCATGTGAAGACGTAAATCACTGGATGGAGAGAATGTAGATGATCTACGGCAATCCCATGTGCATTGCACTGTCTAGAGAAAGCAGAAGATTAAAAATCAATCCCATAATGCATTGCTTAGTGGTTCATTCAGGCTCTTTGTATGTTGTTGTTGAAACACACATGACTTGGCAACAATACGAATCACTGTTCTTCATGAGTATGGCCACATCTCCTTGATTTACAATGCCAGCGTTATGTAGAGTGCAATGCATTATGGGATTAGTTTCAACTCTCTTCAATAAAACCTTACACGTGAATATACTGTAAAAGTGATAATTTTCACGCGTGTATTTTTTCGCGTTTCAGCAATTTTTTAACTTTTTGCTTGTTTTTAAATTCGCTCTTGTCAGCTATCCTACATAGACCTACAAACAAAATAAAAATTTTCGGGGTTTTTAATTTCGCACTAGCTCAGAAGTGCTCGAAAAGCGCGAAAATTAATGTAGTGCGAAAATTTCCACTTTTACAGTAATGAGCCCTGTGAAATATTGAGCCATCCTGAACTGCACGTATGTGGGCAATCTGCTAAGGAAATAGTGGCACAAGCCTGGCAGGAAATATTTCAAGGCAATTATCATTACATATTGACAAATAATTCAGGCCAGCTGTGGCTCACTGCTCTATTTTGTCTTTTGTGATTTGAATTATTTTTGGATCACACTTCCAAGGTTAAAAAAGCACCTGTGCTGTGTTGATTCGTAGTTTAAACTTTAAGGCTGAGGAAAAAAGGAGCCGCTATCACCGTTACAAATATACATTTAAGCCTGTGGTAAATCAGTTTTTTATAGAGTTGTTAGAATAATTTTAAGAAATCAGAGCGATAGATATCTCAGCGGGGGGAGGGGGGTTATTTGCCCCTAAATGATGTTGGGCCAAAACCACCTAATGTGGGTAAATATCGACGATTTGGGCCAAATTTGGCAGTTTCCCCAGGATTTCACTTTCCCCCCAAAGAAAAATTACTTCCCCCCCCAAAGAAAAATTACTTCCCCCCCCCCCAAATATGAAGTCTGATGCCGCCACTGTTTCTTATGAAATTAGGGGTGCAGTGAGGCTACTGGCACATATCTAACTGGACCTAAATCCAAATGCTTTTGCAGTGGATTCAATTCACCTTAAAACCCATGAAAAAATAAATTGTATACAGAAGCACTATACCTTTGGGACCTGTCTATAAAAACATGAATAGAGGTCAAGTACATAAATCATGCATAAATAGAGGTAGGAAGCCAGTTGAAACTCATACACACCCACAAGGTCCCCTCAAAATATTCAGAAGGGAATTTACCTAATCATCCCCCTTCAACCAAATATAAGGCATGCTCACACGATCGTTGTTAAGTCGTTGGTAAAATCCTTGGTAAGCACAGTCATTGCTAAGCTCGGGAGAAGGATGGGACACCGTTGAAAAAACATAATGTCTAAGATAAAAACGAATGTTGGGTTAACAACGACGAGTTACTTTTAAGAGAAGTCTTAAAAGTAGCGAGCTACTTGCGAGCAATCGTCGTTGGTAAGTGCCGTGTGAACAGTGCTACTCACGACGTCGATGTTAAGGGTCACCTCATCGTAACCTCGTACCGACATCCGGATCAACTTTATTCCGTATCGTGGATACCAGAATGCTTTGTTTAGTTCGTGTATTCATCAACTTTTGACAGCATTTTTGTGCTTGTCTGTAGTACAGTTTACCGTTTTCCAATTTATTTTGATAATGGCATCATCATTTAGAGTACAGCCCCGAAAAACAAACGAACACGGAACCCAAACTGGTCCGAGAGAGCGATACAAGCGTTAATCAAGATCTGAAAGGAACCCAAACCGTGCAAGATAAATTGATTTGAAGAACAACCAAATAGGGATTCCCTTTTTGCGATCACATGACCATTGACAGACAGCCTCGGGTCCCTACACGGTAGGTGCCAAGAATTTGTTGAAAAAGAAATCCCACATAATTTTTATTGAGAGAGAAATTTAAATAAATTTCGATCGATTATTTCAATCTAAATAATTACATATTCATTGTTCTTTGTGTGGAGATAAAATTTAAACTTTATATGATTTGTATTAACGGTGCAACAGAGATTTCACATTTCAGTGTCCCTAACAAATCGAAAGTACGAATGTTTTGCCATGATGTAACTTTCCATAAAAATACCCACCCCATCTGAACAGGATAATCTGAATAAATGTTTTCTTCTTGGTACAAAAATTGTAAATTTTCTAACTTCGTATAGAGCAATACGAAATTCAGCCTATTATATTGAAATTTAAGCAAATTAAAATCAACTTTTTTCTCTCTTTTAAGACATTTCTGTAGCCAAATACAAGGCAAGAAATCTATTGAGTGTCTAATCTGTATACGGAACACTATTTTGGACACAATATTTGTGTGCTTCAACATCTCTCGTGCACCTTTAAGTGAGTAATCATGATTTAATCACAGCAAGTGCGAATCAAAATGTGCCGTAACCCGGACACTTACGTAACTGTCTCTGTGGCGAGGAACTACATTTCGTCGATGATGCATTTGTTTTTGATGATGTCATGTTTGGGGCTTGCGCTTCTCACTGATTGGTGTAGGGGGAATGATAATCGGCATAAACAGTGTTACGGCCAAATCCTCTGTCGATGAGTAATAACGAAAAAACAGAAACCAAAATAGCGCTTTTAAAAACACACTCCTGCTTGAGGATTCCGATTGGCAGTGGTACAATGGGTGGATTTTAGCGGGGTTCCAAGCAATTAACCGTAAGGTCAGTAACGAGCGCGGCTACTTACGCTATTTACCAATGACAGAAGGAAGGCCGCTCGCTGGTAACTTTGGAAGGGTATCGTTGTTAAGGTCCATGTGGACGTGCGTGTTGTTAAGAGGCGCTAATGAGGATTAAATGAATTTTTGGTTGGTAACGCTACTTTCGGGAAAGTAGGCCACCGTCTGGAACACACCGATAATTAACTCCCAAATTATTCTGAGATCAAATACCAACATTAGCACATGAAATCCCCTTGGGCAGTGATTTGTCTATCCCCTACACTAGATACCAGATCAACGCTTGGAATCGGTTCCGTCGTGGTTGCAGCATGTTCATTGACCCCTCTATTAGCGATATACTGTGAACTTAATTTCTGTACAAATGTGGCTTTGTGGTCTAATGACACAATGTAAGATTTGTTATTTCCCAGGTAATACTTTTAAATAATACCTTAAGGCATTGTCTTTTAAAAATGCTAGGGTCTAAAAAAAGCCTTCTGAAGATGAGTAACGTGTTAGCTGTAGCTGTGCATTTTGTATCAAAATTGTGGATTATTTTACCAGATTAGGTGTGATGAAAAATTCGCCACACCTTCAAACCATTTTAGGTGTGTGGATGGAGTGCTATCGCACTCCACGCCTCAAAAGGACAGGCCTTGTTAACCTTGCAATTTGCTAAAAAAATTAACGACCTCAAGTTTTACAAAAATGTACATCAAATAATAATTAAAAATAATGTTTTCATAATTTGGTCAGCAAACTAGAGTTTCCTGCTGGCTCGTTAGCATTATGTTAATGCAACATTAATTATAATCATTGGAGAAACCTGAGTTTGGTGGTCAAAATGAAAGAGGAAAGATCAGTCTTGAAATGGGATACATCATGAAGGGTGTTGTAGGTATCCATCTTCATATCAAAACAACCAGAATGTCATATTTTTAAGAAAAAATGTCACAACTCCAGCCAAAAGATGGTGCACCCCCACCGTGAGACACATGGCCTGACTGGGTGTGAGATTGCTGTGTTAATGCATATTAAATAAAAAAAAAAAAAAAAAAAAAAAACACCCGCCCTACCATATTTGAAAATTTATTGTTACTCCAATACACATTTTTTTGGGGGGGGGGGGGCCTATGCATAAGTATAATTGTGTGTGCAATCTTGCACCCAAACCATAAACAACATGATTGACTCCCATCAATATAGTATATCCCAATATTGATTGAGGTGGGAAAATACTCCTTACAAGACGGTCTTCAGGCCGTTTGTTCTGTTTTTGATTGGTTCTATACAAGACGGCCTTCTGGCCATCTTGTACTGTTTCAGATGCGTTCTTTAAGTTAGGCGTTTCACATTCCCATGCATGAGTCGCATTACCATGCAATGAAACGTAGGAGGACGATACAGTTTAAAATCACACTGGTTGATCCTGTGACCCCAGATGACCCCAACAGGGGTTCAAAGTCGTATGACATAAATGGGAAGAATCAGTTTCATTTGGGGAAATCTCCGTTAGAATACGGTCAAACCATGTCTGGCTAGACGCATATTGACGTGTTTGCCAGAGAGAAGAATCAGAAGAAAGAAAGAACTAGACCTGGGGAAGATCTAATTTACAAGACGGCCGTATGGGGACTGGCTGGTGACCCCTTAATACCCCTGAGGTGACCTTGACCTTTTGACCCCTTAACTTCACCAATATGTCATTCTTCATTATATGTATTTTTACGTCCTTAACAACTTTACAATGATCAATATTATTGAGTTTCACTCAATCCAAGCATTTCAGGGAATTGACTTTTCACCCCTATAACGTGACCTCTGGGTCACGGATGGGGTCAACTGTACTTGTTCGGTATTTATGATGCCACACGGATTATCCCTGACAAATTTCAGCTCAATTGGAGCTTGTTTTGTAGATTTTGACCTTTGACCTTAACGTTGACCTTGGGGTCGAGACTATCTAGACCTCTCCTACCATAATTTTACATCACTGCAGCAATAAGGGTCTTTATCTGTCTTCTATAGGCTGAAATATAACCAATTTGGTCTTTTTTTTAGAATTTTTGGCAAATTGACCTTTGGACCCCCCCCTTACTGGACCGTTGATCCCGGTATAAACAAGCGTCGTGTACACAACAAAAACTGCATTGTTCCAATTTCAAATAAAAAATTCTCTATGCTTAGTTCTGGAGATAAAATTCTTGAAATTATTGACCTTAAAACCGGAAATGACCGTAAATGACCTTTGACCTCCAAAATAAAATATCTTGCATAACCATGGTAACAGAATGCAAATCTGAAAGTTAAGTCACTGTACTATGTTTGGGTTTTGAGATAAAATGTTTTGAATATTTTGGAATATTTTGGTTTTTGACCGGAAGTTTCCCCCTTAGTGCCTTTGACCTCCTGGTGCGGCACACGTTTTGTGAGGGTTGTAAGCTGCTTCATATGTATGAGTCACGTGACAATGCAACGTTGCATATAGCAGATAGCTATTTTTGAAGATTTTTTAAAGATTTTTCACATTAAGACCGAAGTTCCCCCTTAATAACCCCCAGCTTGAGACCTCTCAACCCATAACTTTTGTGAAGGGTCTCAAGCTACTTCATATGCATGGATCACTTCCTGTGCCTTGTAATCGTAGCGCTGTAACTTTTTAAAGGAAAATACACTTTTTGCAACCCCTGTGACCCTTAGATGACCCTGACAGGGGTCAAAGTCCTGTGACCTAAATGGGATGCCTCAGCGGTCATTTGCTATATGCCGTTGCTTTGTTTGGGGTCAGAGGTCCGTAGGGGTCACGGGGTCAAAAGTG
Organism: Ophioderma brevispina; assembly: GCA_023653785.1. NCBI lineage: Eukaryota > Metazoa > Echinodermata > Ophiuroidea > Amphilepidida > Ophiodermatidae > Ophioderma > Ophioderma brevispina. The sequence continues at coordinate 30,849 of JAMKCH010071089.1, forward strand.
TGATTTTCTTTAAACTGTATCTCTGGACCCAGATACAACATTACCACTTAAAGGGCATGCGCTGAAAATCACAGATTCCTACTCCCACAAATTAAGCTATCATCACAGATTGGACCCAGATGCCACAGTACCCATTAAAGGGCATTCCAAGAAACCTATTCATTATTCAAAGGCTCTAACAATTAAAATCGCTTGGCAATCTGAATCTTGTTGGATGAGAATGTATTTATACCTCTTCAGGCCTACCACTCTTTTTCGAATCAACGTCACAACGCCTAACTTTTCGCGCTCGTTGCAGAGCGCAATTAGCTCTAGTTCTTCTTTCTTCTGTCAACACTCAGACTGCGTCTGCCTCAGTCCATGGTTTGACGTCATTCCAACCAACCATTTATGTCACATGACTTTGACCCCTGTCGGGGTCATCTAAGGGTCACAGGGGTCAAAAGTGTCATTTTCCTTTAAAAAGTTACAGCGCCTACAGATTACAATGCACGTACCTGACTCATGCATATGAAGTAGCTTGAGACCCTTCACAAAAGTTATGGTCGAGAGGTCATTGGGGGTCATTAGGACACTTCCGTCGTAATGTTAAAAAGCTCCAAAACATCTTCAAAAAATAGCTATCTGCTCTATGCAACCTTGCATGGTCACAACTCCATACATACGGAGCGGCTTAAGACCCTTCACAAACGTCTGTGCTCGGAAATGGGGGTCAAAGTCATTAGAGGGGAGCATTTCCAATGCTCGTGACACACAAAATACACCAAACTTTAGCTGCAATTTTCTCATCAAATTTCTTTATTTCTGGCGTCAAATGAGGCCACATCACCATAATAATATAAAATCTAAATTCTGTCGTTTATTCCATTGAATAAGATGATTTACTTGATTTTAGATTATTTCCGAACCCTCCGTTTTTTCCAGCTGTTGCAGTCAACAACGCCATCAGATTGCACTGCGAAGGCTTGAGTTGTGGGTAGCCACATTGGTACAAAAAATGGTGTAACAGGGTTTAATATGATCTTTTAACTTGGTTTAAAAGGTCAATTATGCCTCAAATGTTTGTAACTTGGATTGCTTATTTTTTCAAACATCAAAATCGGTGAGGAAAGTCGAAATTTGTAATTTTTCCACACTGATAAGCTGAAAATCGGCAATTTTTGCACTTTACATGTACATCAACTCTAACAGGGTAAAGCATACGGGGATCCTTTTAAAACATACCGGTACAATTATTGATTTTGGGGAGTTTTTTTTTCACCCTAGAAAGTGTCACTTCGAAGCTGAAATCGCCTTGTGTCGCAGTGCATGAAAACAAAAATTGGTGTCCGGTCAGGTCGTGCAAAATGCCACCGCATGTATGAAGCACGTGCGTTAAGACCACTTGGCTACTAATGGTGATCTTTATGTTGCCAGTTGGCCGCGCAAGGCTCCGTAACATGTTGCTCGTGATCGTAGTGATTACAGACGCAGAAAACAAACCAGCATGCCAAGGTTTGAAGGACAATATCTCGAGAAAGGAGGTGATATTGAGGAGTTTTTTTTTCACTACCGGTACTGGCTTTCTTCGATTATGACTTTTGTTATATATCATCACTTTCATACATTAATTTTTTTTTAATTTTGTGTAACATAGCTAAGAGATGTGTACAGCCACAGTGGTTTTCAACTTACACCTTCCTCTGTGTTAGTGGGTTACCATGTGATTTCATGAAATAAAAATTTGAACTTCCCTGACATGCTCTACTACATGTAAGTTCCCTAGGCTCTGCTATGGCTAAATTCACTGAATTCAACTTTGTTTTCCAGAGAGAGAGAGTCGTGCCCTGTCGAACTTTATACTCTGTGCCATAATTCCTTTTCTCTGCGCCAATCTGGTAAAAGTGATAATTTTTGCATGTGTAATTTTTCCCGCGTTTCATCAGCGATTTTTAACATTTTTGCTTGTTTTTAAAATTGCTCTTTTCAGCTAGCCTACATAACCTACACACAAAATAAAACCATATTGCAGGTTTTTTCATTTCCACTCTAGCTCATAAGCGTGGCGAAAATTAATGTACGCGAAAATTTGTCCACTTTTTAACAGTCACTACGCCATCATTCCCGCCAGACAGAAACCATGACAACGCGTCAAGGGAAATACATAGATGCGGATTACACGCAGCAACTCTCATCTCCGCGCGTATGTAGGCCAGTGTTCGATTTAACCACCTTCACGCCTGCCATATGCAGGCGACTTTGATTCTGTGCAGGTAACTTTCCAAAACGAACCTGCACTGTGCATGTAAAATTTAGGCCCAAAATTAGAACAGTTTGGCCAGAAAAATACCTATAAATTGATAGAAATATATTATTATATTCCTACAAATGACGCCAAATTTTTACTTTTTTCTGTGAAATGGTGATTATTTTTCATCTGCACAAAATGAAACACGGTAGATCGGCGACATCGCAAATCAACAAATCACAATCGTGTTTCTGTACTCTCAAGCAGGGCATCTCTCAAGCGAGCCATGCGTAGGACGCTCTCGGGGAATCCCAGGTCAATATTACACATTTACTAGTCTCAATACGACTTTCTCCACTTTTCTAGCGTAGTCGTAGAGCTAGCGAAGGCGCTGCTGTGCAGGCGTCTAGTACTAGTAGCCACGATAAATACTGCCTAGAGGGGTATCTGCAATTGCAGCAATTGGACTTGGGAGACCCGCGCACACCGCAGTGCTCGGAATTCGCCAATTACGTAGCGTGGGAAGTTAACGTATACTATAGTAATACACTTGCAATATACTTGGCCTAGAGTGAAAAAAACACAGACATAAATTAAGATGATGTTTAGATTGCAAGTACCAGCGAAAGAACTGAAAAACTATACATGTATTGTAACTAAAATGGATATCCTATTATTTTCTAGAAAATACCACTTGTGTGTTTGCATTAAATACACGATATTCCAAGGTGCCGGTGGTGTGTTGCCTAGACGTCAGCCATGGTGTTTGTCCATTAGAAAGTTCCGATGAAATTAGCACGTGAATGACCTCACAATTAGCGAAGTGTTGTTTATTGGATCGAAATCAGCTGTTATTTCTGACCATGTGAATAAATGGCGCAGAAGACGCTCGTCTTCATTTGAAAATCTAAATCATTGGTAATAATTAGGGATCTATTTTTAGAATCCAGTGACGAAGACTGCGAGTTTTAGGCAGAATAGGGTAAGTTTCTTAGTTTACAAATTGCTAATACATGTATGGTTAATTGGTGAGGTTGCTTCCATTTTGTGCAGGGTAGTTTTTTCTATTTTAACCTGCACAAGTGCAAGTAACTTTTTTCTGGTAAATCAAACACCGTATGTATGCGCCTATTTCAGAAAAATGTATTGTGATGGCAATTATACTATGTTAAAACACGGGTAAACGGTTTAAACCTGTTGGAAGGCCGTTTAAACTGTTAGAAAGTCGCTAAACGTGTAACCGGGGACCCTTTTTTACCTCTCCTTTTAGTCGGACATTTTTATATCGGGAATTCGGGACTCTGGAATTAAACAAAATCCAACAAAAATCGTTTACGAAATAAGGACACGAAATGCACAAAATTTTTATACACCGTTAACTACAGAAAGATGCGACCCCAAACCACGATCTGTCATAATCCGACATAATTTCTCCCCACGACAACACTAAACAATGATCCCTTGATATATTCGTGTCATGCTTGCATAGTTCTTGTTTGACTATGCCGAGACTGCAAGTGCAAGAGTCACGCGTCCTCAATGGCCGGCCACATACTTTTTAACTTTTGCAAAACCTGACTAAAATGGTGGTATTTAACGAGCATTATCGACCATTTAAACACATAGATTTTTGCCTGAAGGTTTCATCGCATGTTAGTGTAAAAAACATACCTGTTTATGTTCAACATGAATTTCCTTATATCAATCCTAGTGCATCGTGAAAATATCACCGTCATAATTATATTAGCCTATTCGGCTACTGCGCAGAGCAGAAGTCGGCCACGTGATCGCTGACCTGGCAGATGATTTTTACCCCTGTCCCAAAATGAGGTCACTTATGCGAGGTGTTGTTTGCAATTAGTACTTTTCATGTACAAAATAAATCAAGAATATTACGCTTTTTGGAAACTTTGTACAATCTTTATAATGTATACGATTCGCTATCATACTTTCAAAATGACAACAGTAGTAAATACCATGGCCACGAAAGAAATAAAACAAATTACAAATATACGTGTCGAAAATTTTGCGTGGTAAAAACAGCTGCAGCTGTGCGTCACTGATGGGTCAATTTTTTTTCTCCTCGCCGCTGAGGTCCCAACCGAGGTAAGGGTATCTGAATTGTGGTTAAGGTGGTTCAGACAGTAAATATTATTTATCAGAAAGCTGAATCAATAAAATGTGAAGATTGCCCGTATACATTAAGAATCATGTGCTAATTAACAAAATAGCCACGCAAAATTGTACGGTCCCCTATGAATCGGGCCGGATTTCCCCAGGGGATTTTCTCTTTTATTGAGCTCAATTTCGCTGTGACAAATCATCATGGTGATGACCTGGGAGGTCCGTTTTCCGTTTAAACGGTTAACCGGTCGTCGGACTTTCCTTTTAAACGGTTAGGCAATTAACCGGAAACTGACAGCCCTAGCACGCCTTCAATTGTCGATCGCCATTTTGAGCTCAAGTGACCCGGAAAGAGACGCTGAATCATGGTCTTTAAATTGCTCAATCTGGTTTAATTTGACCGTTTAACTTGGTTAAACTTTAAACGGCAAGATGTGACCCAGAAAGTCAGAAATGACGTCAAAGTGTTTCTCGGAAATAAATCATTGTAGATTCCTGAAAAATTATTTTTTTGTGTGATAACAACAAATTATCAATTTTGGGTGCATTTACGACCATATTTTAGCATGTAAACCTTGCGGGGATCTATTGAGCCTAAGATTTTTAGGTTTTTTGGAGTTTTTTCCACCTAAAATGTTTTCACATTCAGGCTGGATAGTGTGGCAAAAAATGGCGAGCGCTGTGTAAATAAAAATTACACTAAATTGGTGTGCACAGTGCAGTGCAAAATGGCCGACCGCAAGTATGAAGCACGTGCGTTACAACCACATGGCTACTTGTTGCCTGTTGGTCGCGCAAGGCACCGTAACGTGTCGCAACGTGATATGGCAATGACCAGATTAACGAGAATGCCAAGGTTTGAAGGACCAATCTCAAGCCTAGGTCTAGGAAGGAAGGAGATATTTAAAGATTTTTTCACTACTGAATTGTGAATTAGTTCTAAATATTGTTATTAGCGTTATTACTATTATTAAGTTTAAACCAATTAAATATTTTTGTTTAAATTTGCTGTAACATAGCCAATTATACTTTTTTATAGACTTGGAAGTTGAACTCAATTTCCAAAGACTCTTTTAGATGTATGATTTAATTTGTATGTCCAGTGTATGCCTAAAAATAAAAAGGTACTGTGTTACTAGAGTATTCGCGTTAATAGCCTGCGTCACTGAGAGACATTGAATATATACACGAGTTCCCATACACAACAAGTATACAGTTCACACACTCTAATGTACACACACACAAACAGTGAAACACGTACAGTGTATACTACTGCGAGCGTGTTCTCGAGTCAACCATGTCAACACAACCACACAAATCCATGTTTAGTTTACAATTTAACAACGTAGGACAAATTCAAGGGACTTAAAAAACGGGTAGTAAGTGAAATGCTCTTACCCGTCCATGATGAAGAAAGTAAGAAGGAAATCGACTAAAATGCAGACAGAAGAGATGAGAAATAGACTCAGAAGATTGGCAGTAGAGACGAGCTATATTAGCGCTACTGAAACCAAGATGGCCGGCTATGTCTATGAAGTGGGGAATTCTGGGACGCAACAACAGGTCCATTTACCGGGGGCGCAACAACTTGCGATTTGAGCGGGTTAATTGATTGATTGATTTTACTGATGGACGCGGATATCGGATGGGTGGGTGCACAGGTGGAAAGTTTAAAAAGACAAGTATTATGTGCATTCATATGCAATGACCATGAGATGTTAAAATGATGAATAAATTATCATAAATAATTGTTTGTAGTGTATGTCTGAATTCCGGGCGATTTCCCCAAAATGTTTGCTTTTGTTTTATTTGCATTCTAATGAGTTTGTCGAGGAGTCGAGGAAATAAGGAAAATATCTGTCTTATCAGACAATCCATGCTCCATGATTCCCGGTCCTGATTTTTCCACTGGTGTAAAGCTTTCCATCAAAAATACCTCCAGCTCCATCAGAAATAGAATTATTTCTTTGATACAAAAATTGTGAAATTTATAATTAGGAAATTCAGCTTATGTTTTATATTGAAATATTAAGCAAATCAAATTATGTTTTGTTTTCACTTTTAAGACATTTCTGTAGCCAAATACACGGTAAGAAATCTATGAAGCGATATGAAATCACTATTATATACATGTATGACCCGATATAGATGCCTTGAAATCTATCGTCATCTCGTTGCACAGGTAAGGTGTAGTCAAAGTTTGATGGTGAGTTTCGTCAAAATCAATTTTAATTTGTCGTATCCATGTCCCATCATCTGAATGTACAAAGCAATTTCGTCTTTGGTCATTCACTTTTATCTCAGTATATTTCATCTCGTGTGCTGTATTTATATACTCTCTAAGTTTCTTAGATTAACATGGATGACAAATCTGAATTTAGAATCAAAATTTTAATCTATATACTTCATATATATATTTATATTTCAATGTATTTTGATTTAAATTGTTAATCTAAACTTTAATTTATCCCTGATAGCAACCCAATTAGCTCAGATAGTCCTATCAGTTAATTTTTAATCTAAGAAATTTAGAGAGTAGGCCGTGATTAAAAGCTAGGCCGGGCCTGTATTAAAATTTATCATAATACCACGCACAAAGAATACAGAACAAGATTAAGAAAATCAAAAATGAATAATGATAATATCAAAAGTAAAGAAAGAACTATGAGGTGAGAGAAAGAAAAACGAGGTGAAAAACAGATAGATATATACGTTGGTTATGATAAATTTTGTGATTCATTTATGGGAACGAAATTATTATGCAAGCAGTTACAAGATGATTTGCTTATTTTACCCTGTCAAAACATGTTAAAGAATGGCCATCTGGTTTGTTTTGTTTTATTTTGGATGTTTTGAGGTTTTGTAATACCCGATTTAAGGTAAAATATTCAATACGAAGTGTTCAAGCACGGCCCACGGTAATCAGATATTTTAATGTATTGTTCTCTGTTTTGATAATCTACAACTATTTATAATCCTATAACAGATGTGTGAAAAAATAAACATTCACCTCTCGCAATTCTAGCGGATGAAATTTCATAAACAGATAAATTCACAGCAGTATAATCAAATTCCAAGGACAGGTTTTAAACATGATTTCAAGGAAAATCAGGATGGAAGAAAATTAAGTCTAATTAATCGTCGTTCAAAAACAGACGTCTAAAAATAAATGTCCTTACTTATTACAGGATTAATTTGTATACAAACGAATTTGTAACGTTGACAGAAATCATAGGATGGGTGCTGAATATTCCCCACTTTTTTTCAAAAATTGCTACTTTTGGTTCTTTCTAACACTTTTTTTTTGTATTTAGAGCCAATTATATCTCATCCTCACCCAACTTTTCCAATAATTTTTCGCCGATGGCAATTTAGCATACAGCATATGAAAAGTGCAGACTATAAATGACAAAAACACTGTTATCAATATGTAATTATGGCAATTTGTTTTCATATTTATTGCCCCATTTTCCGGTCATTTTCTCCATTAACTTTATCGCACTGATACAAGAGATTTTTGTTTAATTTAAATGACACCTTTTTAGTTTTTGTGTTTGTTTGTTTTGTCTTTATTAATTTGTTTGTTTGTTTTGTTTGTGGATTTCTTTGTTTTTTCTCATGTTTTTTGTTTTGTTTTGTTTGTTTATTTGTTGTGTAATTCTTGTTTTTTTAGTCACAGCCGCATCTGCCGATGTCGTCCAAAATATGATTTACAAAATATACAATTAAGCTATTTCTAAGGGAAACCTTCCCTTCGATCAGCTACTTACAGCAATTTTATTTAAATTGCCTCGATCTCTTCGCATCATCATTGTGATTTATGGTTGTCATAATCTCAATTTTTGCAACTATATTCTGGGCAAAAGTGGGCACGTGGGTGGTTCTAGACTTAAATTTAATTTCTTTTAATCAACCAACTAGCCAAATTATTTCAGAGATAAAAACATAATTTTTTTTTTAAAGTTGTAGCTATCAGCTTCACACTTACTATTGGTGAAGGTTTCACTGTAAAAAACAGGTTTAGAAAGTGAAGGCAAGGTGATGTTAGAGGATTAAGTTAGAATTAAACACTTTGTGTTTAAAATTAAACACATGGGGTTGAGAAATTAAACATTTGGTGTTTAGAAATTAAACAGTTGGGTGTTAGATATTTGACAAGTTTAGAGATTAACGTTTAGAAGTGTTTACATCTCTAAAACATGTAAATATCTAAAACACCAAAGGTTTCATTTAAACACAAAGTGTTTAAGTGCTAAAACATTAAACACCTAAACACCACCTTGCTTCACTTTCTAAACCTGTTTTAGAGTGTCCGACACAAGTTTTCGGTTACATGTACAGCTTTAAAATTGGCGGTAGCGAACTGTGACTGAAGCTAACAGACATGAGGATATGAATACGTAATCTTCTCTATTTTTCTTAGACATTAAATTTTAACGTTCGTCCGCATTTGTTAGATGTTCATATACAGCACACATATGAGTTCGCATATGATTGATGCATTGTGAAAAAGGGTTATTTGGAAATAAGACATTAGATTCTGCACCTGTCTGACCGCACTCCGACGAGTCGTACTTCGTAACTCCATTATTATTGTCGCAGTACTTGTAGTATAATGCGACTTCGAGGGAGCCACAGAAAATCTTTATAGCGCCGAAGGCGCTAGAAGGGAGACACTCCGCGCATTTGATGTATGCAGCGAAGCCAGATAATTGTGTTTTTGTTTCGACAATCGCCGCGCGTACTGGAGTAAGCAAAAGTACCGCCTACGCACAAAATGCACGCTAAACAAGTTCAGAAAGCGTAAAATGTGGGAACAAATCAACGTTGTGCCAGTGCAACTTTGACAACTGATATTAAATAGGGGGCCTATAATGGAGTCCCGACGAATACGCTTTTGGTTCATTCTTCATGAAATTAGTCTAGACTGAATCTTACTATAATGAGGATCAAAGGATTACAGGATTGTACAGCTTTATTCCGTAAAAGAGTCTTTCTCTAGTCTGCTGTGAGTCTACTCACGAAGATCTTACAACAAGGGCACACCCGCTTTTTGGTTAATAATAGTCGGAGGCTTAGTTTATATAACCAAATTCATATAATTTTTGTATTTGTTATATTAAACAATGTTGTTTATTTTAAAACTACTATAAACTTTTGAACTTGTGGGGTGGGTTTTTGGGCCCAGGGATGGTTGAGCCCCAGGGTGATGGAGGAACAGACACAGGGAAGTACCGTAGAGGGTATAAGCTGGTATATGTTGGGGCCTATTATCCCCATCTCTATAGAGTTTACTAGCACCAGTTTGAAGTATAATATTTCAGTATTTCTTCTAAACTAAAAAATCGAGAAAAAAATCACAAAAACATTTATATAGCCTAGTTCCTGTTTAGTATTTTAAAGGGCCGTCGCTAGAACCACATGTAGATTTTACCTAATGTGGCCAAAGGTTTTTCAATTAAGAAAGTACATTTTTCTCATTTTAGGCTCTACCCTGCGAAATTTTACGATTTATTGGTTTGGACGTTGTGAACTAAAATCTGTCCGATTTTGGTGGTCGACCATTTACAGAGTAAGATATCGCATCTAACAGGGTGTACAAAATCACGTTTTAGTCCTCACATCAAACGGATTGAAATATCGGTGCGAACACTTTACAGAAGGGGGTTTGGGATGAAGCCATTCTATAAACTTAAATTTTTTTTTTAGGGCCATCCTCATTTTACAGAGGCCTATCCTACAGTGTAAGTCAACAAGCAACATAATAATGACAAAATGACAAATATGTATCCTTTTTACTCCGTAACAGACACTAAATGAGGTGTTAGAGAGTCTGGACAGAACATTTAGGTATAGTTAAATAGTTTCCTATGTTCAAATTATAAACAGGTTGGGATTTAAAACTGATCAAACCGTTGTCCATAGTTTCTAAGCACCCCATAAACCATTATTTTCATCGAAGTAATCGATTGGAGATTTAGGCCTATACATTGAAGTGAAAAATCGGAAAAAATCACCTATAAGACTTCCATAAATATAGAAGGGAATATCAGAGTCGGATCCGGGTTCTAACAACAATTTATAATCAAACAAAAACAATAAATAACATAGGCCTATTAAATAACTCAATCTTAAATGTACATTAACCCGATTTAATATCGCAAGTTCGCTTACAAATGTGGCAACAGCTGCATTCCTAATGAGTAGCGTACGCGTGACTTGAACACCAGGACTGAGCGCAGCGTCAATCTCTGCTTTGACGCGTTCATCTCACGCATAATTCAGTGTGTACTTTTTGGTACACACTGAATAACTCATGAGGCGGTTTAACACGGGCAGAATAGCATTGCGTCACATTCTGCGTCATGGAACAAACAGTGCGTTTTGGACATCGCAAATTAGCGCGAGGTTCCGGATCTACGTTCCGCTTCTATTATGGAGGGAGCAACCAGATCAAATTATATTGCTCATTTTGTGTAAATAAGTAAAGAATTATTGAAGAGATGAGCGATCAATACAAACGGACATTATAAACAAGCCTAACTCAAACGGAACATATCATTCAAACATAGAACTAAGTAGGCCTATGCATAAATGTCGTAAAGATTATTTTAGAGGATTGAGCAAGAAATTTCCGTAACAATTTTTCTATATTTCAAGTCCGGTTTTGGTATTCTTTCGGAACGCGAAACACAATCATCTATTTAAATATTAAAATATTGATTGTTTTCAATTTTCAGGCCCCCTTTTTTCCCCCCTATCTATCGCCGAAGGCAATTTAGCATACAGCATATGAAAAGTGCAGACTATAAATGACAAAAACACTGTTATCAATATGTAATTATGGCAATTTGTTTTCATATTTATTGCCCCATTTTCCGGTCATTTTCTCCATTAACTTTATCGCACTGATACAAGAGATTTTTGTTTAATTTAAATGACACCTTTTTAGTTTTTGTGTTTGTTTGTTTTGTCTTTATTAATTTGTTTGTTTGTTTTGTTTGTGGATTTCTTTGTTTTTTCTCATGTTTTTGTTTTGTTTTGTGTGTTTATTTGTTTGTGTTTCTTGTTTTTTTAGTCACAGCCGCATCTGCCGATGTCGTCCAAAATATGATTTACAAAATATGACAATTAATGCTATATTCTAAGGAAACCATTCCCTTCGATCAGTCTTTACAGCAATTTTATTAAATTTGCCTCGATCTCTTTGCATCATATTGTGATTTATGGTTGTCATAATCTCAATTTTTGCAACTATAATTCTGGGCAAAAGTGGGCACGTGGGTGGTTCTAGACTTAAATTTAATTTCTTTAATCAACAACTCGAAATTATTTCAGATATAAAAACATATAGTTGTAGCTATCAGTTCACACTTATATTGGTGAAGGTTTCACTGTAAAAACAGTGTTTAGAAAGTGAAGGCAAGGTGATGTTTAGAGGATTAATGTTTAGCAATTAAACACTTTGTGTTTAGAAATTAAACACATGGTGTTTAGAAATTAAACATTTGGTGTTTAGAAATTAAACAGTTGGTGTTTAGATATTTGACACGTTTAGAGATTAAACGTTTAGAAGTGTTTAATCTCTAAACATGTCAAATATCTAAACACCAACTGTTTAATTTCTAAACACAAAGTGTTTAATTGCTAAACATTAAACACCTAAACACCACCTTGCCTTCACTTTCTAAACACTGTTTTTAGAGTGTTCCGGACACAGTTTTCTGTTTACATGTACAGCTTTAAAATTGGCTGTAGCGAACTGTCTACTGAAGATAACAGACATGAGCGTATATAGCATACGTCATCTTCTCTATTTTCTATTAGACTATAAATTTAACGTTCGTCCGCATTTGTTAGATGTTCATATACAGCACATATGAGTTCGCATATGATTGATGCATTGTGAAACGGGTTCTTTGGAAATAAGACCTTAGATTCTGCACGTCTGACCGCACTCCGACGAGTCGTACTTCGTAACTCCATTATTATGTCGCGTACTTGTAGTATAATGCGACTTCGAGGGAGCCACCAGATCAAATTTGATTTCTCATTTTGTGTAAATAAGTAAAGAATTATTGAAAGAGATGAGCGATCAATACAATACGTAATATTATAACAAGCCTAACTCAAACGGAACATATCCTTCAAAACATAGAACTACGTAGGCCTATGCATAAATGTCGTAAAGATTATTTTAGAGGATTGAAGCAAATTTCCGTAACAATATTTATATATTATTCAGTCCGGTTTTGAGTATTCTTTCGGAACGGAAACACAATCATATATTTAATATTAAAATATTGATTGTTTTCAATTTTCAGCCCTTCCCTATCTATCAGCGAAGACCACAGATGGCACACAAATGCTCACTAGAAAATAATAATAATAATGTAAACGTGGCCAACCATCCCGTATCGATTACTATCGGGTTTTAATTACGAATTAATGCATTAGTCAATTAAAATATATACCCCTCTCAAGAATGGCGCAGGTTTGTTCATCATGAACTGATGGTCTAAGTGTGGCCAACTTTCCTCATCGATTGATATTTTTTTTTAATTTGAAAATCATATAGTGTAAATAATGTGGTTACTCGTTAAAATTCGCGCACAACTGTCAAGTTTGGTCACATAGGATATGGAGCATAACATACAGTTGTTGTGCTGTATTCCAAATACCGTCATTTGTCATTTTTTACAGTTCCTGTAAGGTTGTTGTAATCTTTTAAGGCGGATGGCGGAAAACAATGTGTTTTTAAGGCTAGACATGTTCACGCGTATTGAAACAAACAACTTATTTTTTTTGGTTTTGTTTGTGTTATTTGTTTAACGGTGGACAACAACCATAACCACAATTCGGAACAAATTATTTAATCTAAAACAACAGTTGAATCAGCATTTTTATTTTAAATAATGCACACTCGAATTTTTTTAAATCACCTTAGGCCTAATGGAAATGGCTTGCGTAATTTTAAGTGAATAATGGTTAAACGGTGTTGTGCTTTTAAACAAACAGACCACTCTTGACTCAATCAATCAATCAATCAATCATCTTTCTTTCTTTCTGTCTGTCTGTTCTGTCTGTCTGTCTGTCTTTTCTTTCTTTCTTCTTTTCTTCTTCTTTCTTTCTTTCTTTCTTTCTTTATTTATTTCTTTCTTTATTTCCGTTTTTCTTTCTTTCTTTCTTGTTCTTTCTTTTTCTTTCCTTCCTTGTGTGCTTGCTTGCTTAGGTTCTTAGTTTCTTTATTGTATTTCTCTCTCGTTTCTCTCTTCCCTCTGTTTCTCCCTCTCCCTTCCTTCCTATTCCTCCTTCCTTATTGCCTGTCCTTCTTTTCTTTTCCGTTTATTTCTTTCTTTCTCTTTCTTCTTTTCCCTGATGTGATGATGTTACAAGCCTAGCTTTTAGTAATGAGCTTATCATAACACTAGACTAGTAATATAATGAGCTAAAAGTAAATAAGTGACCAAAGACGAAATTAATTTGTATATTCAAATAATGGGCCACGGATACGACGAATTCAATTGATTTCAACGAAAATGTTGAAATAAAGTACTTTATTTGATCAAATTACGAAACCGTTTTTTAACAAACGCACATTTCATTTTTTGAGTAAAAAAAACACTCACGATATTTGAAATTATAATGAAAAGATGTTTTTATAGGAAACATATAAAGTTGAGTCTTACCCGTAACAGTATTGCTGCTGTGTTCCGACGAATATTTGTGAACAATATGTAAATTACAAAATCACTAATTGAAAATATGCACCACTGAATACATAAACACAATAGCAATAATTTTACGGACAAATTTGAATGGTTAGCGAAAATTGAACTGGATGAAAAATCGGGAAAAACCCTAACGTGTTGTTCTTCATCAGCTCTAATGCTATTTTAACAATTTGTAACGTCCAAGAGCTATGGCATTTTTTGTGCATGAACTCTCTCGTGTGTTAGGGGGCTGTTATTTTTTTTTCGGAAAGTGGCCCAAATATTTGAGGTCATAATTTTTTTGATATGAAATTTGAAAGTGGTAAAATGGTAATTTCCACTCAGGGGACCGCCAATATTGGGGGTGGTAAAGGGGTATTTCCCCACGGGATCGGGGCTTAGGGCCCGCCGTACAGGGATGGGCGGCCAAGAAATCCGAATTTCAGGAACGTCGCCATTGGTTAAAACGTAAAAGCGAAATCTTGACGAAAAATTCTGAATTTTTTATTTGTTGTAAGGAAATTTTTATTCCAAAACCGTGGAGTGGAAGAATAAACTCACTGGAAGGGTTTTGATGTTGTTTGTATGATAACGAAAAACCACGAGGAGCGGTCGTCGTATTTGGGTAATGTGAACACCCATGGCGACCCACATCAAGTACCCCAAAATGGTTTGTGGTTTGAACTCCTGGATTGCTGTAATTCTGTTGACATTTGGTGAGGTCCTATAATGAATGAGGCTTGGGCCGCCCACCGCCTGGGCCCGTGTACAAAGAGTGAAAAGGAATTTTCAATATGAGTTATTATGCTCATCCACCCAAGGAACACAGTCTCAGTGGTGTGTACGTGACATACATTGAAACAATGACCTTGCGTGATTTGGGTATCATATATCAATCCCAAAAACCAGAGGGTATTTTATTTTTTGCTTCTTATTTGACATACACTTTACAACACGTGGCACACGCCTACCCAGCGGTGCAGTTCAGACATAATTACAAAACAACAAATATATAAGAAAGAAATAAAGTCAT
Source organism: Ophioderma brevispina (assembly GCA_023653785.1). Lineage (NCBI taxonomy): Eukaryota > Metazoa > Echinodermata > Ophiuroidea > Amphilepidida > Ophiodermatidae > Ophioderma > Ophioderma brevispina. The sequence continues at coordinate 45,946 of JAMKCH010071089.1, forward strand.
TATACAAACAGGCGACCAAAAACCCCAAATCAAAATTCCTCGTACCACACATAATGGACACCAACATCCACGGGGCGCGCACACACCCCCCTACCACACCCGGGGTACCACCACACACACACACACCCACAACATATACATCACAACCACACACACACACAAAGGGTCTATACAATCACACCCACACACACACTCCTCGGATCATTCATTACAATACAACAAATAAATTAAAATTAAAACAATATGCAAGTCTATAAAACGTTGTACAGCAAAGAAGCCGCCACCGTTACAATCATCAAAAACTGTCTATCCAGTTCTTTGGGTTGATCCGGTGTGCCTCTGAAAAAGAATCCCGAAGGCAAGATGCACACCAACATGCCAACAAACCTGACACCACTGGATGCGGCATGCACTTACTTAAGTACAAAATGAGGGCATTGAAACAAAAAATAAGCCAATTATTTACCGACGTATACCACATACAAAACTTGAAGGTCACCAAAAATCAAGTTAAGAATATACACATAAACGGCAAATCAATTGTGTGTACCTGACTTCAAGCGATTTCTAACAGCTCCTGGCAATTCTTTCAGAAAATGATTTACACAAAAATCATCAACAATTTTAAAAAACAAAAAAACACGCGTTTTTTTTTTAAAAAAAAAAATTGTGAAACAAGCCACCTCATAGTACAAGGTATATGTGACATTCAATATTACCAGAGATGAAAAAACTCCAACAAAATGCAGGCCAGAATCATCAAACTATGCTCAAGATTTTTAAAGTTGTCAATTCTGACCATCATTAATGGCCCGACACCAAAACAAGAATGTGTTGACATCCTGTGACCATCATGACATAACTTACAGACACCTGTATTGATGACATCCCATGAACAAATTTTTCCTCAGAGGAAGTGTATTTGATCTAGCTTTAAACTTGAAGCTGGTACCTAGAAATCTAATTGATCAAGAGATAGCTCTCAAAGGCATTGGTTGGCTTTTTTACACCAAACGTAATCCGCAGGGTATGGATTTTGTACAAGTTTGATTCGTACCAGTCACGTTACTGCGCTTTAGGCGATTATGTTTTTCACAACTCGGGAAACCAGAGTGGATTGGATGGACGAGCACGGGAAAACACATGGTCAAGACCACAACCGACAAATATTTAACACATTAAAGCCACTTCCACCTTGAGTATGGCGGCGATCGTGAATAACATAAATGGCATTAAAAAGGAGCTTAGGCACGATGAGACTCTAAGTTCCACAGCCTTGCAACAGTTACTTGTTTGTCATGACTGTGAATATTTCAATGCTATCCCAACCCAAATCACCAAGTCAAGGCAAACTGCTGGTTGGTATTCTTGTGCTTTTAACATATACCTGGCCATTTGAAGTTGAAGGTTTCCAACTTTTTGTAGTCACTTGCGCTGTAAGTGGAAGACCGAACACGCATTAGTTAATGATGGAAGCGCTAAAAGTCTTCAAAGAGCCAATTACCATAATAACTCTGTTAAAGTAATCGTGGTATTAAATGATAAGGACTTTAGTATCATATGAGTCTATTACTTCCTTAATAATCCTTTACATTGAGCAGGTCGGAAACGTTTTCTGGAGATGCGAAAACCCAAGTATGAAGAAGTATCAACTCGGTTATGGATGTCGCCAAAGGTTCCAAACTTGTTATTGTTAATTTTTACCAATGACAAGAACATTTGATTTACTGAAGTTAAAAATCTAATTTCCATTTGCGTTGAAAATCCCCAGCAATATCAGCATAGATTGTAATATTTATCGGTAGCAGCAATTAAGACAACATCGTCAGCCAAGAAAAGACAATAATCTTAACATCAAAGAGAGATGCGGGTACCGACATTATGGGCTGTACATTTTTGCTAATTCATTAATAGATGCAAAACAAAATTGGGCATGATAATAACACAGCCGTGTTTCACACTTCCTCCACATCAAAAAGTCAGTAACAATATCCCCAAATTTTACATTACATTTGAACTTATTATAAAAGTTATCAGAAATTCACAACTTTGCCACAGATACCAAAAATTCCAAGCAATTGAACTTGAAGGACCATCTCTCCAACACCGTGTTCAAATGCCTTACGGTATATTTTCTAAATACATTGGTGATGGAAGCTTCTGAACTGCCGTGCAAGGAAGGAGATTTACAATAGCATGGTGTGGTACCTTTACGCTTTTGTGTTGCCTTAGCTGGGTGGAAACGTACGTATTACATACCATCATGCCATTGAAAAAACGAGGTGAAACGATCGTAGCTTATTCACGGGGGCACCAATGCATTACACCATTCATACCATGCCTCTCGACAGCCTATTTGTTTGTTTGTTATTTATTTTTATTTATTATTTATTTATTTATTTATTTATCATTCATATTTATTTATTTATTACGGGGGGGGGGGGGCTGGAGTCATATGATCATAAAAAAAAACAACTCTGGTCATCCCAACATTTAGTCTCTCTTCCGCTATTATAGGGGGGTAGTGAGAATCAACGGGCGTTGTACTAACTAAAGGCATGCCCCAGCGTGTTGCTGCACAAGTAAATTGGTCAGGATGGATCAGTATGGCACCAAAAAGGCGCCGCTTGCGTGTAATAAATAGCCATAATTTTTGCATGCATTTATCAGTCATTTTTTGTACATTTAATCCGAACGGTGTGACGGGCAATGTTCAATGGAATAATGGAGAAGTGAATGTGGTCGGTAAGCTGCCCTTGAATAGCGTTAGCATAGGTGAATTGAAATTTTATTGCACCAATCACCAATTCCCCTACCCTCTCGCAAAAAAAGTGATATCAGTTATGTTAATCCCCTGCGTGTCTGAAAAGGTTAATCAACATTAAGGCGTTTCACAGGAGCCGGTGATCGATCGTACTTTTGCGACGATCGCCGTTTTTTTGGAGAGAATAGTGCA
>JAMKCH010071096.1:0-16384 GCA_023653785.1 Ophioderma brevispina
ACACGTCAAGTGTTCTCCCTCAGTGTGTTTTGCAGTGTATAGTTTGATTCTGGCGCTATGTATGCCTTTATCTTTACACTTGATATATGGTATAGTTGATCGCTAGAAACATTATTTAGTGTTTTTTTAAATCGACATTTCCAAATGGAAGATGGCATCCACTTAGCCGTCTTACATATATTCAAAACCTAATTATGTGTAGTTTCCATCAATATTATCATTATAAGGTGGTACCTTAAGGGTATGGGAATAAGATTTGACCATGACATCCTTAATCTGTCATCTGACATGCAAAAAAATGTTAAGAGGGGATGCCAGTATGTGGCTACCTTTAGCTTTTACCTATAAATTACGATACATCTGCTATTTTATTTATTTACTAGCTCCAAAAGACAAATTGAATTCAAGTGAGATGAAAATGCCTTTACTTTGAACATTACAAACTCGTATCTGGTATTTTTTGTTTGACAACATGCTTAAACTTCAAAATGACGGCCAATATATTACGGAATAATGACATTTTTGTAGGTCTTATTCTTCAAAGCAGTCATATTGACTGCATCTTGATTGGTACGCATTTAACACACTTGAAATGGTCAGACATAGTTCCTACTTGGGTATAGAGCCCATAAGTGGTCTCATCACAATACTTGATGATGTAGGATCCAATTAATGATTTCTTTAGCATATTGGTTTTCGGTGTGGCCATATTTGATTTGTGGTATTTGTGTCAAATCACATCAAGAACCTGTCCAGTAGATTTCTCTTGCTTAACCTGGATATGGAGCATAACATTGTGGCCATTTGAATTGAATTTGAGAGTGGTAGCGCCATATTAGATTTCCTAAAATGCCATGCACTGCACGAAATTTTGCACCCCTCTCCGAAAATATTGGCTTATAGATCCTCATAAACAAAAGCGGCCGATAGAACAAAGTCCCTGTACTCCATTTTTCCATCCACCCTGCGCCACAATCCCCTGACTATACTGTCCAATCCGTTTTACTTTACTCTTGCAACCAAAAAATGAAAATGGGTATTTCGCACCTTTTTTTGCCATAACAATACCAATACTCAATTGAATGTCCCAAATGATGTGTCAAAATTTACGTCACCGGGTTTTTTCTACATCATGGCGCCTTTTCGCACTTGCAAAACGACCAACAGTTGGTAACACAGTGGGTGTAAATAAACAGCTGCGTTACTTTTTTGTCAGGTCTTTTAGTTTCCTTTCTAATAAGTGTTGTTTTAAAGCTCACAAAAATGCCCCCCTCAAAAAAAAAAACCACACCAACAATAAAAACAAACAACAAAACAAAACAAAGAAACACAACAAATAAAAACAACATAGTCCCCTATAAATAATACTTGCAATCCTTCCTGGGACTAGATGATAGAGGGTCTCAAGCTGAAGAGTTCTTGAATTTTGGGCAAATATGACCTTTTAACCCATATGACCTCAAATGAGCTCGGGTCGTCCTATGGCCCCCATAGCACAACCTACCCATCGCATAGTGCCGAGGCTCTCAAGCTCATGTTATGCGCGAGTCTCACAGTTTTATGGTCATGCTTTTTATTATGGAACAAAACAGTGGAGGCACAACAGGGGCATGGTGGTAATTACCCAAAAATATTTTTTTTATTTTTTTTATTTTTTTTATTTTTTTTCCCCTCCCCCATTTCAAAATGCGTAAAATTTAGCCCAAAGTGACAAATTCGGGCAGAAAATGGAAATGTTGTCCGCTCCCCCGCATTTTTACATTTCTTCCCTAACAACTTTTCATCCACCTCTTCCCCTTAAATAATAATAATAATAATGCTGGCGCGCGCCGCTACGGTGGACAAATATAAAACATGGAACTAATAAACTATTAAACTTATAATATATCTGTATATAGGTGAATGTTATGAAGCTATTTTGAAATATTCGCCAGTTTTTTTTCAGTGGTGAAGAAAATATGGCCCAGACTTCGTGAGGAATGTCCGGCGGATAGGCGAAGTAGCGAGCTGGTTTACGGACGAGTCGGGGCAGGAAAAGGCTTACGATAAGCTTCGTCGCGTCATAATAACTAACATAATTGGTATTGCCGTCGTTGCTGGAATTGTCGCTCCATATTTGGGTCTAGCGGGTGCTTCCGTAAGTGCCATGATTTCCAATTGCGATTGGGACTCCTTGCAACCAATGATAGCGGAGCTGAGCGATTCCGATGCTGAGGATTTATATTTCGCACTACACGCCCTTGGCCCATTAGCATAACTTGAATAAGAAATGTAAGCATTTGGACATTGTCAAAACCGTTACAAGCTGCTTAATTTTATACTTTATACCCCACAAGTTATAGGACCAAAAACAACCTAATAAGGACAAAATCGGATATTTAGTCATTACTGTCCATACGGAAACTTTCTGAATGTCAATATTAGAAGTACAAACAATATACTGAAAGAATTTTTACATGGTTGTAGAATAAATTTCAAAATGATACGTCTTGTAGAAACATGGTGTAAAGATCAACCCCATGACTATTTCCAAATAAAGGTACATAGTACAATTGTGTTGCGTCAACTTTAAGCTTTAGTAGTTGTTAAGAAGTGGGGACAATTAAGGCTTTTATTTTGCATAAATCTAAGGTTGAATGTTAATCAACCGCTGTTTGAAATACATATGCAGTTTTATCTACATTACAGAAGGTAAACACTTAACAGGTAAACGAGCAAAAGTTAAGGGGGCACAGTACAAAATGGTCTGCCTATTGCAACACATGCTTTATGCGCTCTCTTGTATCCGTCATATCTTTGCCTCTGCCTTACCTAGAGCAATGAAATTTGCAGGAGAGAATTTTGAATTCTTTTGAACCTACATCGGCAATGTCAGTTTTTTTTTTTTGCCAATTAGATTTGAAAATTACACCCTGTTTTCCCTAACTCCTGAGCCCCACAGAATCGGTGTTTCACGGCGGTTCACATATGTCGCCGTATCACACCGCCAAGACGCGTTCTCATCCATTTTTTGAAGTATAAGTTAAATATTAAAGAATACGCACATGAATGATACCAAAAGCAAATCTCTAGGACAAATATCTGCCACAAAACTGCACAAATTACGCTCAAATTCTAGGTTTTATAGGAACTATAGCGGATTGCACTTTCCGCGGCGGGGGGTTTTTGTACTGTGCTCCCTTAAAGGTCCCAGGAAATGCAAATAGAATTGATGTGGTTTGTGTCAAGTCTACAAGGAGGGGCAAGAAAGCATTCAATATTTGGGTTGCTGATGACATCATTAGTGAAACTATTGATTTTTCAGAGAGTAATCGAAAATTCCAGGTGACTGGTGTGAATCTATTCATGACACTGACTGAAAATCAATAGTTTCACTAATGATGTCACTGGTAGTGTATTCTTTTTTCTGGCCCTGTTTATTGGAATGGAATGCCCCATAAAGATTTGGACTAGGTTTATCATCTCTTTTCCTGGGACCTTTAAATTGACTAACAGAAGTGTTTTTAATGTATGGATGCTATGTGGATCAATTACACACCACATCCAGTCCAGTATTATGGACACATGATATTTCAACATCTTATCTGAATTACTCAAAAATTGAGTAATGCATTGATTGAGTTCAAAGATTCCAATCAAAGACAGGCAAAGTGCTGATCGTTCATAGTTCTTATATTGATTGTATTATCAAGTACATTTTGTCTAATGTAGTCAGTAAAATCTAGAGAAGAACACATCAAATGAATAACACACAGATAGAGTGCAAACACTCCATTAAAGAAGGTTGCAATTGCTCGATAAGGACTACTAATAAAGGTACCTAAATTGAATATATAATTCTTGTATACGAGCTGTACAAACCTCCTATTCTCTTTCATACCATTGCACACATAAACACCCTCTAGTTATAAGACAGGTTCATCAATATTTAAAGACACTATCAGTGATTCACCCAATGATCAAAATAACTTGAAATTTTTGCAGAAATAGCTACAAGCCTGTATCATTCTCATAAGTTGAATTTTTTTCACTGAAGAATTGCCAGCAAAGGAAGAAAATGGGGGCGTGTTCAAAGACACGAAGTGTTGAAGTGTTTGTATGGACAGTATGACTAAATTATACAAATTTGTCCTATAGTTGCTTCTGGTCTTATCATTTGCAGGGTATGTAAGCATAGTCCTTAACTTTTTTACAAAGCAGGCAAAATCTTATTTCGGATTTAGCAAATCACTGATAGTGCCTTAAGCCCCAATTATCATTACTAATGTCCCGCAATCTTGCATAGCAAAATCTGGCATATAACAAATTTAAGTAGTCCAAAATTGAACCTCTGAAGAAGCATGTCTCTATGTTAAATCCGTGTATAACCTATAGCTGTTGAAACCCACCTCTAGGCCTGGCCATGGCACCATGTTCGTCTCTTTATCAAAATGCTTGAATAATGTGAAAAATCACAGGTATTAATTGAGCACGATTTGGTGATTGCCACATGTTGAAATTTCAACGATCCCCCTTGAAGTTTACATGTTAATATTCACCGAAAAATGTGTATCTCCGCAGGTTGGTAAATGCGTGCCGGTTTGCTTTAATTTCCACTGTGGATATTCACCGAAAAAATTGTAAGGTCGATCTCCGCACGTTGGTATATCACCGATCCCCGGTCCATTTCCACATGTGGAATTTCAACGAAACAAATGTGTTTTGAAGAGTGATTCCGGTTAATTATCAAATGGTAATCCTTCAGGCCTTAGGTAAGTGTCACTCAGGGAACTTTAGGGGTTAGGTGAGTGTCGCCCATATTTTGTATAATTCTAAGTTTATTCTAAATTAAAGGTTGATTAAAAAAAAACTTGACCCTGATTGTGGTCCGCCATTTTTGATTTGTATTAAAATTATTAACATATGTGGTATCATCGGAAAGCCTATTTCATTAATGCGTCTTCGATTTGGCGGTCAAAGATAATTCCAACGGCTAAGTATAGTCCGAGCTCCGTCTTGTGAATCAAGTAGCCCGCTTTTTCCCCTATCCACCCACGATTGCCTTTGAAAATGCAAGGTGTTTAATAAGAAAATGACTCCCCAAAATGATAATAAGGGTATGTCTATGTGTATGTCAACTAAGTGGTATTTTAAAGATGTAAAAGCCAGTGAAATGGTCAAGTTTATAAGAACACTTTTTTTTTTTAAGATGTGGCAATTTTGGTCTGGCAAATGTAGACATACTTTAACCTCAAAAGGTTGTCTTCGATGTCTGTTCTTCATATGGTATATTCATAATTTTCCAACTCCTCCAGAACCGATACATGTATCAAGTTATTATTTTTTTAAATGGTTTTTATGAGTGATGAGGACATGGACACGTTAAGAGGGCATTGATGGTAATTTGACTGTGGGTAATTAGCGCACATTTATTCTGCAGTCAAAATAAAAAATTAAAACCGATGTTTCTTCGGACCTGATTTGGCTTCGCTGAACGCCATTCATTTTAATGTGATTCGTGGACACAGCGCAAAACAGACTACTTGATCAATGAAAAAACAAAAACTGAAGCTCTTAGCGCGGTCTATACTCACCGATGTGAATGATCTTTGCGCAGATTAACGATAATGAACTAAGATTTCAGTTGATACCAAATATGTTGATATATGTTTCCTCAAAATTAAAAATGGCGGATACAATCAGGGTTTAGTTTTTTTTTTACTCCCCTGTTTTACGTAACCTATTCTCTAACTCATTCCGAAGGCAAATTTCATTCCACTGAGCTGAGGATTCCAAGAATAATTCATCCAAAATGCCGGAACCTAACAAAAATGTTCATTCAGAGAGAAATTGTGCAAACACTAACTCATGACTGGATTAATTCAGATCATTGTATTTGAGATGACAATAACTTGAAATTGGTCTAATTGCCTGGTTTTGGTTTGAATAGCGACTTATCTCCATAATTGTTGAAATAAATTAATTGACTTATTATTGGATATAACCCCTGTTTGAACCAACGTACTAAGCAGAGGAATGTTCAAACACTAAATGACAATGAAAAACACCCCGAAAAGGAGAAGATAAAAAAAAAGGACTTACAGGAAGATAGAGACAGCTAGATAAATATGGTAAGAGATCTTGTAACTTCTATTACCCTCTGTAACCCATTATTGAAAAATGCAGCATTCAAGATGGTGTCAGTTTCACTACTGCCCATTAATTCTGCAATAATGGGTCCGAATGCATTTTTATTTATCACACCAGTTTTTCGGAATAATAGACATAAAGGGTTTGCAGTATTATTAATGGGCTCATAATGTAATCCTCGGGCCGGAAACAATAAAAATATGGACTCGGCTGCGCCTCGTCATTATTTATTTTTTTCCGACCTGGACACCTTATTCGCCCATAAAGGAGTAACTGCATCCCCCTTTTATTTCTAAATAATTAGCAGTCATAAGTGTTCTTATTTTGATTTAATCGTAGATTGTGCTTTGTTAAAAAAGTAGGAGAATGATTGAGAGATCTGTTACTAATATACCTAATATACCGTAATGCTGGGGCCTTGTATTCAAAAGTGGATATTATCTTAAAACACGAAAACGCGTAAAGGTGGTCTTTTGCCAAAAGGCGATGTACGCGCGTACATCATTGATTAGGGTGTCAAAAACAGCAATATGGAATAAAATGTATGTTTTTTTCTTAACCCGAAATGATGATGTGTACGTGCGCTTAAGATATTTATACTCAAATTAAGTGAGATCAAAATGATAACAAATATTGTAAAGCAAAGTAAATAATAAGGTTACATTCGACACAATGCATTGCTACTTAATTTATAAAGGTAGCAAAAAACTTGACATCAAAAACTCTTTAGGTAGCAAAAACACAAAATAATTGTTCAGGGTATGTTTTCCAGTCGGTGGAAATACGTGCTTTTTAGAGGGTTATTTTGTAAGTCCGTGTTAACGCATCATATCCTTACCCACCTTCAATTAAGTTCCCTGGGCCCCCCTTCCCCTGGGAACCGGAAGGGGTTATAGAGATGTGATGTATATCTATATATATATATATATAACATCATAGTAAACAGTATTATTTATCAGGGGACTGAGTAAATACTTTGGATTAATAGTGCTCAATCCCATTACAGGACGCGTAAAATAAATTTACAATTATAGACCTCTGGAAAGTCAATCGTTACTCTGAGTTTCATCACGGTATAAAAACCCTCATACGATCACCTGGGTACCGATCGTTCAGCTTCAGACGGAATGATTTTTTTATCTCTCCATTAATGATTGAGCACTCTTAAATTTCCAAAGATAGTCACCTTAAATATACTGTTTACTATGATGTTATATTACGTACGTAACGCGGCCCCACTCGTCTTAGTGGTTGAGCACTCTCGACTATTTGGAAAATTACAGACAAGTGGCGGGAATTGCCTCATCCCCCCGTGACACCATGGCATGTATATCCATACATGTCTACTGGTTACGAACCCGAATTTGAGGTCATCATCCGTCTGAGATCGGTACCCAGTGATCGTAAGTGAGTGTATTCCGTGAAACTCAGAGTATTAACGGTTGCCTTTCCAGAGGGTCTATATTTGTAATTTATTTTACCGCTCTCCTGTAACGGATGAGCACTCTTAATTCCAAAATAGTCACCTGTAAATAATACTGTTTACTATGATTTATATTAACGCCCCCACTACTCGTAGTTATTGAGCACTCTCGACATTTGGAAAAGTTACAGCCAAGTGCTGGAATGCCTCAGTCGTGACAATCCGACAGGACGGCATGTTATATACATACATGTCATCTGGTTAAGACACGACTGTGAGTCATCAACCGTCTGAAGATCGGTACACAGTTATCGTAAGTGAGTGTATAACCGTTAAACTCAGAGTAACGGTTGCCTTTTTCCAGAGGCCTATACTTTGTAATTTATTTTATACGCTCTCCTGGTAATGGTATTGAGCACTCTTATTCCAAAGATAGCAACCTGTAAATAATACTGTTTTACTATGATGTTTAGATTACGCCCCCACTACTCCGTAGTGGTTGAGCCCTCTCGACATTTGGAAAAGTACTGACAAGTGCTGGAAATGCCCAGTCGTGACACATGGCTGTATATACAGTCAGGTCTACCTGGGTTAAGACACAATAGTGAGTCATCATCCGTCTGAATATCGGTACCCCGTGATCGTAAGTGAGGGTATAACCCGTGAAACTCGAGTAACGGTTGCCTTTCCATAGGTCTATACTTGTAATTTACTATCTAGCTCATATCTAATTATCTCTATATAGATTATTATATTATATACTATTCATGACTATGTTTCTCATGCACACATCTGTTTGGTTTAACGTGGCAATCTGTTTTGGATCACACCTTGTACGTTATCTGTCTTTGGTATTTGGTCCCTGGTCTCGAGTTCTGTTCTGTTTTTCGTCGTCTGCACTGGTTTCCTGGTTTGTGTTGTATGCTATCTTCGTCATATTCAATTTCCATTCTATGATTTTCATGGATTTCATTTATAAACGATAATAACTCCATGTTATATAATAAAAAATGTTGTAAATAAGGGTAAGGATCCGCACTTTCCCTAGGGTTACACACCACGACTCACTTATACACAGTAGTCCCTATGGGAATGGCAACTTTGAACAATGTTCTTTCACAATTTAAAACTCTCACAGAGGAAATATCACACCAACATCACCCCAAAGTACAAGCTCAACTCACCAAATAACCAATTTTGAACATATGATGACCAGACCAAATTTCTTGTTACAATCACCAAACTTGCCCGATGTCAGACCGGATGAAAGAACTGAGAGTTCATACCTATAAAATTATCCGGTAGGACAGCAGGTTTTCAGAGACTGGGCGTCCGTGAAACCTGCTGTCTGTCGGACACTTGCTCTCTATAATGTGCCGACCGTCGGACACTCGCTCTCTATAAGTGCCGTCATCGGGACACTGGGTCTCCTATAACGCCATTGTCCCGTGGGACCATATCGATCTTTGTAATCTACTTGTCTGTGGACACTCACCTCACTAGCATGAAAAGAACACGTGTCCTATGGGACCTCATCCTCTGATATTAGCTGTCCCCATGCGGGACTATGCAGAATATCGCTAGTTCTAACTGTAATTGAAGAAATTAATGTGTATGACTTGGACACTCTATTTTTGGGGGGGACACTCAATTCATTACATCTATCATGATATTGAGCGTCCTCCAGTCCTAGAATTCTGTACTTCAGTGACGTAAAGTCCTATGCCTTTAATATATATAATAGTAAATATAGTAACCTACCATACGAAGGGATGTAGTGAATTAAAAGGCAGGCGATTTCGAGCAGTCCTTGTGGTAAATATGGTAAGACCTTAGACCGTGAATGTAAGTATAGTAATTTCGGTTGTTTTGTAAGTTGTATATTTGTGATTTATAGGTATGTCAATGGCACACGGGTCGAATCCCCGCTTGTCCGCTGCATTTTCATGCAGTATATATAAATTTTTGCCTATTTTTTTTTTTTGTTTAATGATTTATATAAGTGAGTAATTGTCCTGTTTTTTAAACCAGAGTCCCTAATTGTATGAAGAAAAAATATGCATGGGCCGAAAATTTCGGTCCCCTGAAAGGTAGCAAAACGACACTTACAGCAAAACAGGGGGCAAATTCAGTTGTATTGTGGTCAAAATATACGTTGTCTTAAATGTATATAATGTGATGCAATTATTGGAGTTAATAGCTTAAATCCTCACACTTTTGAACTCTTTCAAATGTTTTGCTGCTTAATCAAATTTGAATTTTTGTGGGCCGTTTAGGCAATCTTGCTTTTGTGTTTTAACTATTTTTTTTGCATGTTTGGTTTGTCTTTGGTTAAAAAAGTAGCTGTTAAGATAGCACAAACTACTAGCCTATATTTTTTCACAAACCTATGGAATCCACCAAACAATATGGTGTGCTTTTTCGACATGATGTTTTTTACACATTGGACCACTTTATACATCCTTCACTCTGCTAGCTGGTTATAGCTACCATGTCCAGAAATGCCTATCAGCATTTTTGTGTCAATGTTAGTGTATTGGGGTTGAAAATAATATCGTTTTGCTATCTTTCAGGGTACCAGTGGGTCCAAAATTGGCCAGGCCTAAGGATAAATGAACTAATTATGAGGTAGGAAATGATACCGAAATGTGTTTGCCAAAATATTTTTTGATTCTGCACTCGTTATGGGTTATATAATGACCCAGCAGCTTTGTGAATCGTTAGACACCTAACAAAGATATTCTCTGACTTAAACCATTACATTAAACATTGGTAGATACAATCACTGAAATAATAGCGGGATATTCACAGTCATAAGAATCACACACCTGTATTCCTGAATATTTTTACTTGGCATCTGTTTGCATTGAATGGGCTAAATGACTTGAAGTAATGCTGAAGGCTTTGCGTGCTTGTTCAATCGGCCGCATTTGATAACTTGCTTCTGTTCAGCAAGGGATGGCTCCTATAGCACGCCTACAACTACTACAGGGCGGGAAATATCCTGAAAACACGACAGCTGATCTCAAGCGGTCGATCCGAAGGAGCACAACAAATAATTATAAGGTAATTAAGAACACTTCAAGTTTGCCTTCAACTTTTAATCCGGCCATTTTTATTATTGTCGAGCATTTGCAATATTTAATATGAGGTCCGGGAAAAAATATAAGACACGTGTGCATGCTCTTAATTACGACGCAAATTTTGTCTTACAACATTTGAAATGCAACAAAATGCTGTGAAATCAAGTAGAAAACGCAAATCAAAATTCCATGGTACACAACGCCAAATTAAACCCAGTCAAGAACGTGCCCCCTGATAACGAAAACCAACAATGTGCAAGTCTGTTTTTTACAACTTTAAAGATGTTTTCACAAGCTTGTTTTAACACACCTACTGCGTCCCTCATGCCGTTTCGCATATTTCGTTGGTGGTAGATTCATTTATATTGTTCGTATTTTCCAAAACTTGTAAGTAATAATTTTTGTTCTAAGAATGGTGAAATTGTGTGGTTGACCTGTCGCGTATTAGTTTAATAAAACTGCGCATGGCTCAATTCACTGTAGCTAAGAGCCTGTCCCAAAGCACTCGCAGCCCTTAGGCGCACCACAATCGCCTGCACGCGATGCATTGATTTGTCGAATATCTCCGTCACAATATACGCAGTTTTTAACTAACAAAAGTATGTAGACCGATATCGATGGATATGAGTACTTAAATAAAGACCCCATTTCGTTTTAATAATACCCTTATTGGGTGCAAGAAACACATTTAAAAGTTTTAGCAGCGTTAATTTTCTCGTAGGGTCCTTTCCGAACAACGCCCCCCTACACGAGCAATATAGTTTGCCATGTTCAGACTTCACTAATCACAATTATTGCCTCCCGAAGACCTCAAAATCACGCCAACTGACGTTTTTCGCAGTTCTAAATATTTTTGGTCAAAAGTCAAATTTGCATTTTTGTTTTCGATAAGGATGCCATCATCATTAAAATAACTCATCCACAGATATTATTGATGTATAAGGTATAAACACGACATTGCGAGAAGAAAAGGAAACAAAATTTAATTATATTTAGCTTATAAAATCAGCGTAGTAGATATGTACAGTCCATTTAACACTACTTTAATTGTTTTGAAAAAAAAATCCGCCATAAAAACCTGGCAATGCCCGCTTAAACTACTGTAAAAAATTAACGGATACAGACCTTCCATTTTTTTATCGCTATAAAAAGACATTGCAAATCAATCAAAATTAATTCGGTATGTATACTGTTTGACGGAACCCCGCGACTGTGCGCCCGTGACACACGTATAATTTGTATGACTCGATCGGCTGACACCAGTTTAAGTGGGCTTGGTGAGGAACGCAGAGGGGTGAGGACGGAAACCCCCATTAGTCTTCTTAGGATCGGAATGAAGCACAAGAGCTTGCGACTTGAATTTCAACTTTAAAGACTGGTTTATTAACAACTTTGTACAGCTTCTTCCGCTACAACACGTCCGGTAGACCCGCAAATAAGGAAAAGTAAAAGTACAGAAAACTTGTTAACACTTCAAACTTGCCTTAACTACTACTTAATTACAAGTTTTTCACCCTATGTACAGACCTATTACTGGGTTGGAAAGTTTTTGGTCAATTGAAATTTGACAAGACCTCCCCTCTCCCTCGCTACCCGCTGGGGAGCATGTCGTCATAAGCATGATATTGATAAATTGTTTAGCATTATCAATGTATCACTACAATTACACAAGATACGCATAAATTTTTAGGCAAAGCGAGGCTGGAAAAATGACGTTAAGTTTTTTAAGATGCCAAAATGGGATCCGGGGTCTCCCCCTCTCCTCTCAACCATTTACACGACACAATGACATGCATTGTTACATTTAACACACATGGGCACATAATCTACATACCACCTTGTTGAAGGACTGGTCAACTGGAATGTACATTACTTTAATCTAAAATACTGTAATTGGTTCAATACAACCACACATTACTAGCATCAATCTAATGTCAAACATCCTTGTGGCAACCAATGCTTACCAACCTGCAACCATCCATAATGGCACCCAGTCCAACCCTCGTTATGGCAACCAATGTCCAACCATCCTTATGCCACCAATAGCGACCGCATCCCAAGGGCTTAGAGCCAGCCAGCCGCCACCCAGCCGTGTAGGCCTTTTTTACCGATTCCGACGTCACGGCCGTTTTCTGTTTGCACGGCCATGTAATGGCCGGCACTTTTTTCTATATGTAGTTCTGGACTTTAAATTTGGTAGGATAATTCTTGATTAGTTCTGGTACTAACAATGTTCGCTTACACCAGTGAATATTAATACGCATTATAATGACATAATTGCATCTTATAGGGCAAAAAGAGATTATTCACTGTACCTTCTAATGCAAGACCAATAGACTTCAACTTGGCGGATGCTAGACCTACACTGTTTGGGTTAACATTCACACTGAATATATTGGTATTATATGACCTAATTTGCATTATTAAACAAAGTGAAACGAATTTACTGTAATATCATGTATAATGACCTATGAATGACTTCAAACTTGGTAGGATGCTAGACCCACTCCACTTTTCTTTTTTAACATTCTTTAATATTTTTGTTATTCAGAATCACCTAATTTGCATATTTGAGATGAGACGATTTTCACCCTACCGCATGAATACAATACAAAAACAAACCAAAAAAAAAAAAATTTTTCAACTTAGCTACACTATTTTTTTTTACATTCCCTGATTCACTCATAATCAGTGACTTCACCCTGGTAGTGTGCTAGACCTTGGTAAACATGCACCAAATATATGTATTAATAATAACCTACATTTACTTTACCTTTTGTAGGAAAAAATAAATAAAACAGTATTAGAAGGTTTTACAAGTAATTACTAGATTTTATCTTTTGACCGTTAATTATACCATTATACATCCATGTCACAATTGACGTTTTATATCACTTGCACTGTAAGCAGATTTGTGTATTTTTTTATTGCTGCATTTTAGAAATTCCAATAATGTGACCTGTGCTCTCAATACCGTCAATTTGTCCAACGGAGTTCCAGGTTGCCATAGTGCATTGTTCTCGGGACATCCGTCTATTGCTCTTGGCAATAAAATGACCAGGAGCAGGAAACACAGTAGAGCAGAGTAGGCATTGTTTTTTTAACATAAGAATGATCGACAACTTAAGCTATTTTTCTTATTTTCAAATTTTCAGAATGCAGAGGAGCTGGACCAAGCGATGAGCATGACGCATGATCACAACTTTGGTGAAGATCCAAGCTGCTTCATACTCTGTTATCTGTAGGATTAGCATATTTTGTAAAAATGAACTTGTGAACCCCTGACCCCAATGACCTTTGATCTAAATTTTATTAAGTACTTTGTATGGGATGGTCAAACTACCTCACTTACATGAGTCCACGTGCATCAGTACGAGTAATCGGTTGAGTAGTGATTTGAGTGTAACGTAATTGATGTATTTTGACCTTGACCCCTAAATCTGTGTCCTATTACAAAGTCATAATTGACTTTTTTGTATGTGATTAAAGCCCCACAAGATAACAGCATTTATTTGAGATTTGAGCTAATTCCTGATTTTTTGCTGGTTAGCGTTTTTGACCCCCTGTGACCCTATCGTGACCTTTGACACCAAGATGTTCTGTCAAAGTTTGGCGTGTATGTATTGTCCTTGTGACCAGTGTTTTGGCAATATGGATGTTGCATATCTGCATATTGTCATTGGCAGTTGACAGAAGAAGAAAGAATGTTGCCACTCAACCTCAGTGCTCCTTTTATAGAATTCCATAATCGCAGGCCCGTACGCAGGGGGGGGGTGCGGGGGTCCGTTGCCCCCCTCAAATTCCCACAAACAAGGGCAAAAGGTCCCGTGGTTTGCCTGTTTTTTTTTTTACACTTGTAGGAATAATGGTTTTCGGAAAGATGGATGTGCCCCCCCTTTCTCTCCCTCTTTCCACTCCCTAAAGGGGTTTACGGAAGACGGTAGTTGGGTTCTGGCTGGGGGGGAGTGGACTTAGTGAGGGTCGCCCTTGCGGTGGTGGTATATCTATCTTCTTTTTTCCCTCTGCATTTCTCTCTCCGTGCCCCGTCTATTTCTTCCTTGTTTTTTCCTTCCTCTCAAATTTTGAACCAACAGGTCCACTTTTTCTAGTCCTCACCCCCCGCCCCCGCGTAATGATATACTGTACGATACAGAGTATGCAATATAGCGATCCGGAACTGTTTTCATTGTTTCTTTCTGTGGGTGATTGCTTCTCGTAAAGTTTGGCAACGCAAGTTAATGTGAAATTTCCAGGTAAGTTTTTAATCGATTAAAACCCCGAAACATCGTAAGCTATGTGTGGCTTCCGACGCTTTTTGCTAATGTCATACAAAAATAGTGTTATTAACCTTAATTTGTGGGGACGCAAATTTACCTTTTGCCAAATGAAACTGACTCGTGTTAGTCAGACGAACATCTTCAATTAGGCCTTAAAATGACCATCATTTCTTCTCAACGGTCGGCAATTGTCATGTAAATACAGATATAAAGAAAATATTAACCTGTCTACCTGAGCCAATTGTTGTAACAAAACTCCGAAGGGGGGGGGGGGTGGGTGGTTACCCCCCCTGTGATTTTCGTTTAGCTGAAACACCGATCCTGTAATTTTTTGGTACCAAAGGATAGCTTAGTTTTCTTTCCATTGGGTACCAAAGAAAGTACCAACATCCCTTTATGCGTCTACCCTGACATCATATGTTGAGGAACGTCCGAAAAATGCTGATATCAGGGTGGAAGAGGAAAATGGTATTCACCAATTTTAGCGACCCAACCACCTTATTATAGCACTCTAAAAGATGTGTTTGTTATTATATAAAAAACAGTTCATTCCCATCAAGTAGAGTCAAAAACCGCATGAAAATCCGATTTCCTAACCTTATTGCGCGGAAATTGAATTTTTCATGTGTGTGTCTAGATATGGAAATGGCCCTGGTTGCTGACAGGCGAACTTTATTGACGTCATTGTGACCGTAATGCTAGGCATTTTGGTACTCATTTTAGTATCAATGGAAAGAGGAGGACCATATCTATCTAAGTGTCTGTGATGTTCAGGGGGTGGTCTAGGCATGTTGTACTTCCCTATCCATCACTTTCGGATCACCCTGTATCCTACCTATACCCAGGGGATGTTTGTTTTTGGATTGAAAAATGAGCGGAACATGTTACAATTGACAATTATAGGGTCCGGCGCGGGAAGCCTCTGATGTTGGCATGAGATCAAAATCTCTGATTTTTAAAGTATTTTTCAGCTGATTATATCTTCTGAAAGGGTATACCAATGGAACCAAGGTGGGTAAAAATTGCAACCCTTGGGCATGTAATTAAAGACACTAAACCCATAATTTTTATTTTAAAAACTCTAAAACATTGCATTTGACACCGACGGGGGCCAACCCAAAAATGCAAGGTAATAGTTGTTTTGTGCTAATTGTGGATTGTTTTGGGTAGGAAACTTAAAATGCAAATGTATATTTAGAGTCATGCTTGAACTAATTAGTGAAATCCAAGATGGCCGCCATTTTGAAGTAGGAAATCACAAAAATGCACATTTACATTTGAGATGTCTGCAACCAAAAATACAAGTCCTACAATTTAGTTGAATGTTATTTCCCCTTGAATAATATGTGAAATATAAAAATAGTAAATTTTAATTGTCACATGGCTAATAAAAGATATTTCAAGATGGCCGCCGCGGAATGTTTTTAAAAAGGCGCTGATTTCGTTAATAATAGTTTTACCTCCAATCAATA